>MJUU01062654.1:203710-220645 GCA_002080025.1 Modiolus philippinarum
TGAAGGTCCTTAACAAAGATTGCTCATTTCGTTCTGATCAGTAAAAGAAAAATGGCCGCCAGCACGGAAGATAGTTTAACATTGGCCCTATGGGAAATTCACATTTTCATCTTCTCCTCTGAAACCACTGAAGCAAATTCAACCAAATTTTACTGGAATGGTGTATGGAAGGTCCTTTACAAAGATTGCTCATTTCGTTTCGATCCGATAAAAAACATGGCCCCCATCTCAGAACTTAGATTTAACATTGGACCCAATGGGAAAATTCACATTTTCTTCTTCTGTTCTGAAACCGCTGAAGCAAATTCAACCAAACTTTACAGGAATGATGAATTGAAGGTCCTTAACAAAGATTGCTCATTTCGTTTGGATCCAATTAAAAACATGGCCGCCAGCACAGAACATAGTTTATTTTGGCCCTATGGGAAATTCACATAAAAAACATGGCCACCATGCAGAATCTCGAAAACCCTGCTTCAGCATTTTGTCAGGTGAGCGATACAGGCTCAGTGTCTGAGCCTCTAGTTTGCTTTTGGGAATAGAATGCCAAATGAAATAATAACTTCTATATTTTCTAAATTTTGAAAAATTAGATTTCTGATTCATATTTTCCAATGAGCTCAATATATCATCTGATAAGAAAAAATAATTTCATATGGGACAGACTTCAAGATTTTAATTTCTGATCAGTAAAACATCTGAAAACGTCAATTTTTTTGTGTTAAAATTTTGACAAGAGGTTAAAGCCTAATTCTAACACATTTGTATCTCTAATTTGACTGTTCTTTCACCTTTGTCTGACATTTGTTTTGAAAAGGGAGGTTCAAAAGAAGAAAAAAAGACAGTCGTCATGTTTCCATTATGTATAAATATGAATTAGGGATTTAATGGTTATGACAGATTTTCATGTAACATCTGTCTTATGCTACTAACAGAGATAAAACTGTTTAAAAAGTGACCTAAATCATTGTAGCTATAGCCTTGTGATTACAATACATCAATCCACATATGATAAATGCATATATATAATTTTTTATATATTTCGAATCAATATCATAGGAAAATTTTAGATTTGTAATTTCATAAAAAAAATGTCTGTCCACAATTTTCTGTTACGTGAGTGAACATAAAATCTGGTTTGTAAGAGAAACAAGTAACAGGAAAAAACTTTTGAGAGTGTTATAACATGCACACATGAGCATTTCATCATAGCATGTAGACAAAAAATTGGTAGGCTAAAACAATTGATTATACAGAAATATGAAAAATGTCTGTCCTATGTTACGCGATTGTTACATGATGTTACATGAAAACTTTCAGTTTGTCATTTCAGTGTCTTTTTATACCCCGCCACACGAAGTGGCATGGTATTATGTGATACCCTCATTTGTGTGTCCGTCCGTCTGTCCATCCATCCGTCCCCCGAAGGTTTCGTACTGAACATGTGAACAAAATAACACAAGGTCTTCAAACTTGGTATGCAAGTTGTTTACCACAAAACTCAGGTCAAGTTTGATTTTCGGTTCAGAGGTCCAAGGGGTCCTAGAGTTATGCCCCTTGAAACTGAAATTTTGCAAATTTTAGGGTTTCCGACTGATAACTTGTGAAGGAAATAACACAAGGTCTTCAAACTTGGTATGTAAGTTGTTTACTACAACACTCAGGTCAAGTTCGATTTTTGGTTCAGAGGTCCAAGGGGTTCTGTAGTTATGCCCCTTGAAACTTTGAAATTTTGCCTATTTAGGGTTTCCGACTGATAACTTGTGAATGAAATAATGCAAGGTCTTCAAACTTGGTATGTGAGTTGTTTACCACAAAACTCAGGTCAAGTTTGATTTTGGGTTCAGAGGTCCTAGGAGTTCAGGAGTTATGCCCCTTGAAACTTTGCGAATTTCAGGGTTTCCGACTGATAACTTGTGAACGAAATAACACAAGGTCTTCAAACTTGGTATGCAAGTTGTTTACCACAAAACTTAGGTCAAGTTCAATTTTGGGTTCAGCGGTACACATAGTTCTAGAGTTATGCCCCTTTTAAGTTAGAAATTTTGTGAAACGTGGCAGGGTATCATGTAATGCGCCATTACCATTTTTATGAAATGGGATGTATTATAGATTTTCTCAATATAACTAGAATTGTTAGAAAACTCCAAAATATTCAATGATTACAATAGCCATTGAAAACAAAATCCGATAAGAAACATTTTATAAAATGACAGACAATTTCATGTAACATGACAGACAACATTATGTAACAGAACAAATAATTTTATCAATTACCACTACATTTTTGACAGTATTAAATTTATTTTATCTCATACAACAAAGAATATATGGAAAAACATGATAATCATGGAATTGACTGAAATTTTAATCTGGAGACCATTAAACACCTTAAAAACAAAATTTTTAAAATGTCTGTCATATTACGTGAGCTTTTCTCTTATTTTGTAAATTAACATTTATAACTGTATACAAATAGATATCTTTTGTTATATTGTTTCTCTCCTACTTTCTTCGTGCTTATCAACAGAACATAACTTTACAATTTACCTAACTGATAACATTCTAGTAAGGCATTTCAAATCATGTCTGTCCTGTTACTTGATTAAATTTATATCCTTTGTACTATTTAAGGGTCAATGCAAATGACTTTAATTTGTATTGCATTTTCTTTCTTTTATGAGCATTTGTTAGAATTAATATTAACAAATTGTATTTCAACATAAGATGTAACTGATAAAGCTAATTGAAATATTGTCTGTCCTAAAAATGATGTTACGTGAGTATCTTTTCAAATGACATAATTAAACATTAAAAGTCATTCAACTATTATACCAGTATTCTATCCATTTCAGTTGAATTATACTTGTTTAGATTATGGCTGCTTTGTCCCCTTAGATTGGCTGTCTACAAATAATGAGTCAGTACTCAAATTACAGGCAGATTTGTTACATGTATTTACTTGTACTATTTTGCATGAATTTTTGGTTTTAACTTGTACATGCTCAAAGTTAAGGAAAATCATTAAATAACTTAAGTCTTCCCCTGACATCCAAGAAAATATGTAAGGCAGAATTTACACGCAAATTGTTTCTTTTGCCTAATGTCTTGCAAAGTAATTTTTAGCTCACCTGGCTATGCCAGGGTGAGCTTTTGCCATCACTTGGCGTCTGTCGTCCATCCGTCGGTCGTAAACTTTTCATTCAAAGATCTCCTCTGAAACCACTGGGCCAATTTTAACCAAACTTGGTCACAATAGTCTTTGGGTGGTCCCCTTTAAAAATTGTATCCGGCTATCCGTACCTAATCGAAGATGGCTGCCAGCTGGGAACACAGTTTTAGCATTGGACCCTATGGAAAAGACATTCAAAGATCTTCTTCTCAGAAACTACCAGTCCGATTATAACCTAACTGAGACACAATGATTCTTAGATGGTCCCTTCCAAAAAAGGTATCTGACAGTTCTGTACCTAATCCAAGATGGCCGCCAGCGGGGAACGTAGTTTTAACATTGGACCCTTTGGGAAATTACATTCAAAGATCTTCTTCTCAGAAACCACCAGTCCAATTATAACCGAACTTAGTCACAATGGTCCTTAGATGGTCCCTTCCAAAAAAGGTATCCAGCAAGTCCGTACCTAATCCAAGATGGCTGCCAGCAGGGAACATAGTTTTAACATTGGACCCTATGGGATAGACATTCAAAGATCTTCTTCTCAGAAACTACCAGTCCAATTATAACCAAACTTAGACACAATGGTCCTTATATGGTCTTTCAAAAAGGTATCCGACAGGTCCGTACCTCATCCAAGATGGCCACCAGCGGGGAACATAGTTTTAACATTGGACCCTATTGAAAAGACATTCAAAGATCTTCTCAGAAACTACCAGTCCAATTATAACCAAACTTAGTCACAATGGTCCTTAGATGGTCCCTTCCAAAAAAGGCATCCGACAGGTCCGTACCTAATCCAAGATGGCCGCCAGTTGAGAAGATAGTTTTAACATGGGACCCTATGGAAAATGCATTCAAAGATCTTCTTCTCAGAAACTACCAGTCCAATTATAACCAAACTTAGACACAATGGTCCCTAGATGGTCCCTTCCAAAAAAGGTATCCAACAGTTCCGTACCTAATCCAAGATGGCCGCCAGCATGGAACATAGTTTTAACATTGGACCCTATAGAAATTACATTCAAAGATCTTTTTCTCAGAAACTACCAGTCCAGTTATAATCAAACTTAGTCACAATGGTCCTTAGATGGTCCCTTCCAAAAAAGGTATCCGGCAAGCCCATAACTTATCCAAGATGGCCTCCAGTGGGGAACATAGTTTTAACATTGGACCCTATGGGAAAGACATTCAAAGATCTTCTTCTCAGAAACAACCAGTCCAATTATAACCAAACTTGGTCACAATGGTCCTTAGATGATCCTTCCAAAAAAGGTATCTGGCAGGTCCATACCTCATCCAAGATGGCCCCCAGCGGGAACATAGTTTTAACATTGGACCCTATGGAAACTACATTAAAAGATCTTCTTCTCAGAAACTACCAGTCCAATTCAAACTAAACTAAGCCATAATGGTCCTTAGATGGTCCCTTCCAAAAAAGGTATCCGGCAGGTGTGTACCTCATCCAAGATGGCTGCCAAGGGGGAACATAGTTTTAACAATGGACCCTATGGAATATACATTCAAAGATCTTCTTCTCAGAAACTACTGGTCCAATTAGAACCAAACTAAGCCACAATGGTCCTTGGGTGGTCCCATCCAAAAAATGTATCTGGCAGGTCCATACCTCATCTAAGATGGCCACCATCTGGAACATAGTTTTTACATTGGCCCTATTGATTTTAAGGGGAACCTCTGTCCAAGTTTTTGAATTTTTATTTGAATTGTGGTCTGAATGTTTCAATTTCAGCATTATGTATTACCTTGATTATAAGGGGAACCCCTGCCCAATTTTTGTTTGAATTGGGTTCTGTTATGGGTTGTAATGGGTGGTGGATCTTTCGGCTGCCATGGAAACCAAACAAGAATACTGTAATTTTAGGGGAAAAAAGTATTCTGCTAGATTTTATGTTTTGTTTTTCCTATTAGAAATGCCTTTTATCTATGTCAGCCATGGTCCAGGTGAGCGATACAGGCTCTTGAGAGCCTCTTGTTTTGTTAATGTTGCCACACAATGCCTTGATACAACACAAAGAATAGTGCCTGAAAATAAAAATATCTTCTGTGGATGCTTGAGGACAGTTTTATGACAGTTTACCTTTAACAAAAATACAGATATATGTCCCAGGACAGCTTAGTGATGTACATAATGTAATGGTCGATATAGGAACAGGGTATTATGTTGACATGGTAAGTATGGTTGCTATGGGAACAGGGTTTTATGTCGACATGGTAAGTATGGTTGACAAGGGAGCAGGGTATTATGTTGACATTGTAAGTGTGGTTGACATACATGACATAGGAACAGCATGTTATGTGGAAATGGGAACAGGGTATAATCATGATAATGCTGACATGGTTGACATGAGATATTATGTGAACCTGAAAAATATGGTTTATGTAGAAATATTGCTAAGCCTAATGCTTTCGTACGTGTATCAAGGAGATAGTGAGACTGTTAGTCATGATAAAGGAAAACATGTACATTTTTTCTTAGAAAATATGTACTGTACATGTGGAAAATTCAATTTTTGTTGGACAAACTTTTCGCGAGTGGGTAATTTACACACTTTTAGAACCTTTTATACATGTATATGACAATGTCATTGCTTTTACAAATAACGGTTCAAATCCAAACTATTCACGTGGGAGAAATTTCCAGGGATTTTTCTTGATAGCCAAGATAGCGAAAATTACCTCCTTGAAAAATTTCCATTTTACAGTATAAACAGAATATTGATAGGCACATGTCAATTGGGACCATAGGAATGGTAGAAAGAAGAAAGAAAAATGAAACAAATTATAATTATCGAAAGGATCACTACAAAAAGAAAAACATTGACACAAAAAAATTGTTAAAATGTAATTTGATAAAAACAAGGAATTATATATAAATCAAAATCAATAAAATTTTAATATGTATATGTGCAAAAGATCAATACTTTTCTTGTTGTTCTTCATATTAAAGAAACTGTTACAGTCTAAACAGTCAACTATTAATTCAGGATTCAAATTGTAACCAGAGGCTCCCAGGAGCCTGTATCGCTCACCTGGCTTTCAGTTGCCACAATGAAAGCTAACATTGCAAGATATACAGTTGAACTTCAGTCCCTCAAGCTTTGGTAGTTCGAACACCACCAATCCGGTTTTTAAGTCCCAACATCAATATCTATTTGGAACCCAAATTTCATTGAAATCAGACAATGTTGAATTTTCCCACCTTTTATGGGGCCATTTTGATAATGGCAGCCAACGAACAATTTTCACCACCGGTTTTGAAGTCGCAACATCAATATCCACTTGGATACCAAATTTCATTGAAAGCAGACAATGTTAAATCTTCCCACCTTTTTTGGCAGCCATTCTGAAAATGCCTGTAAGAGAACAAATTTTAACATCAGTTTTGAAGTTGCGACATCAACTATATGGAAACCAAGTTTCATTGACAACGGACAATGTTGAATTTTCCCGCCTTTTTTGGCGACCATTTTGAAAATGGCAGTCAACGAACAATTTTCAAATTCGGTTTTGAAGTCCCAACATCAATATCTATTTTGAAACAACTTTCATTGAAATCGGACAATGTTGATTTTTCCCGCCTTTTTTAGTGGCCATTTTGAAAATGGCGGTCAAAGAACACTTTTCAACACTGGTTTTGAAGTCACTACATCAATATCTATTTGGAAACCGAATTTCATTGAAATCGAACAAAGTTGAATTTTCCCGCCTTTTTTAGGTGGCCATTTTGAAAATGGCTGTCAAAGAACACTTTTCAACACGGTTTTGAAGTCGCTACATCAATATCTATTTGGAAACCGAATTTCATTGAAATCGAACAAAGTTGAATTTTCCCGCCTTTTTTGGTGGCCGGTCAACAAAAAATTTTAAACACCTGTTTTGAAATCTACACAGCATGGCAAACATTTTATCAATTTACACTTAACCTTCATCTTCTATAGTTTTGGAAATAAACGATGAAAATTTTGAAAATTCCGTAAAAAAAGGGCAATTACTCCTACAAGGGTTTTTGGATTTTCTTCAAAATTCCAGGGTTTGTAGATCTTGATATGCTGAACCTTTCTGCATCATACACTTGACCTCTATCTGTTACACTTTTTGAAATTAAAAATAAAAATTGCACAAATTTTGAAAACTTTACGTAAAAAGAGCAGTAACTCCAAAACGGGTGTTCCGATTTTCTTCAAACTTGCAGGGCAGGTAGATCTTGCTATGCTGATCCCTTTTATCCCAATCAGATTTTTGATATCTGTAACAGTTTTTGAGTTATTTGCAAAAAACAGCAATTTACCCCTATGTTCTATTTTTAGTAATAGAAGCCATGTTGGTTGGTCTTTGGACTAATCCTACACAATTTTGAAACTGCATACCCTGGTGATGCTTCAGGCCAAGTTTGGTTACAGTTGGCTTAGCAGTTTTAGAAGAGAAGATTTTTGAAATTGTTGATGGACAGACTGACGACGGACGCAAAGTGATGGCAAAAGCTCACATGGCCTTTTAGGCCAGGTGAGCTAAAAAGATATTAAACTACAATAACATGAAGGCTGTTCCATTGAATTGTTTAGGGTTGGAAGGCCCTTTAAATAGGACCCACTATGCATAATTCTCATGTTTTTCTTCACTGCAGGTCTCCAATGTGCCCTTCAGTCAATCAGATTTGTACGAAAGTGCCCTCTGACCCTCATACAGTTATATGTAGAACAACCTGGAA
This sequence comes from Modiolus philippinarum, assembly GCA_002080025.1. Lineage (NCBI taxonomy): Eukaryota > Metazoa > Mollusca > Bivalvia > Mytilida > Modiolidae > Modiolus > Modiolus philippinarum. The sequence goes on from MJUU01062654.1 coordinate 211,612, forward strand.
GATTTTCTGCTTCTGTTGATATGATGTTAACTATCTAATATTTACATTCCTTAGCATGAAAATATCACGAAAATAGATCATTGAGAATACTTTAATATAAAATACATCAACAGAAACTGCGAAGTACACCAGAAGGAACTAAACTCAAAATAAAGTATCCACAAAAATATTGGCGCAGTCAAGGAAGTGGCAAAACTTTTAATGTAATAAAATCAAGATTAACACCCCAAGCTTACACAATGTGTTAGATTCATCGATATCAAATGTCTACATTGTAGACATATCAGACGTAAAAACCTGACAAATGTATACAATGTTGTCCTTTGTACAACAGATAGTCAGTGAAAGGTTGAGAGCTTGGGAGTTTAAATTGTAATGTCAGTAAACTGAAAGTTTTGCCACTTGCTTGACCGCAGCAATAAATTGGTTTAGAGTGTATGTATTAAAGCCAAATGAAATTTTATGTTGTCATCAAGTGTGTATTTGACTCTCCAATTTTGCATACTTATGTTATATCCTTTTCTCATTTACATGACAGGAAGTTGGAAAAGCAAAGGAATATTTTAAAAGAAAAATAGATTATATCACTAAACAGATAGAAAAAGTACAACCTTTACTACACGAAAAATACAGAATGAAACAAGGTAATGATTAGTGTGCCACATGTACTTTATTCACATCAGGGATCACTCCCGTGCCCACTTCCTGTTTTGCGAAGTTCAAAAAATTTTTGTGTCTTGAAAATTTTTGTCACATTTTTCTCAGGAACCACATATCCCAGCCTACTGCCATTCAACATGGAGTATCAGTATGAGGTCCTTTACTATGTAAGAGAGTTGGGATCTCTTGGACACCCACTTTTTGTTGACGGAATTAGAATATTTTTCATCTTCTGCATCACAATATTACGCAGGCGACACAAGTCATGTCTTCCCTGAAAGACTTACTACTAAGTTTATATTGTGACAGCATTTGAAAATACTTTTACCAATAATCAATGTTTGTTGTTTGAAATTTTTCGTTTCAAACAAAAAATACCACAATTGTAGTTCAATTTGGGTTGTAAGATTGTCATTCTGAAAATTTGTGTCTCTTGAGCAGAAAAAAATCAAATATTTGGAAGATCAAAACATATAAAAGAGCTGATAGAAAAAAAATAATCTAATGGACTAAAATGTATTTCCAAAACAGGACAGAATTTTGTTTGAAGGAAAATTCAACATCCATCTTTAGGAAAAATGAAAATGTATTTTGTTGTGTTTTTTTCTCATAACAAAGTAAAAATATTATTAGGGACAAAAATTGTATACTGCTTAGGGTTGCTCATACAGTATTCAGATACAATCCCCTTTTGATGGAAAAAAAAATCTTGCAGAATCTTGACAGAAAACTTGAACCATAGCCTAGAACCATCTCTTTTTACGGCAGTTCTACTCTTGTTCAATCAAAAGTATTGCCATGAGATTGACATGTGAGACTTTGGTAATCTTTAGAAATATAAACATCTGCTGAAGTATCCATGTTTTTGATTTTTCTGGTAATTCGACAGTCCATGCAACTTTTTCCTTTCTTGGAACTGGAAATTTGTATCTTATGTTGACATGCACGTACATGTATTTACTAATTATAATTGTTAATTAAATCTATTTTACTTTGTTTACAGTTGTTATAGAAATCCTACAGTACAAAGTTCAAGCCCAGTTACAACAACAAGCTGCAGCCAATGGTAGTACATTATCAAGTCGATGATATACAGTGTGTTCTAATTTATAACCTTTTGATATGAACATTTCCATAGCAGTGTATTATCATTTTCATGTACTTTTGATATTGTTTTCATTTGTATAATGTAATAAATTGCTTAAGCCTATTGTATGATGTGTATGATTTTTAAACCAACAATTTCTTTGGAATGCAGAGACCTTTTCTTCCAAAATCTTTGCTAGCCAAGGGTTATGATTTGTCCTCTCCTCTTCATAGTTGGCAGATCAAGTTTGTTTTTCAAACTGTTTTTCAATGGTTGCAGTTTAACATAGCTGGCTAGAATCAGAATGCTAAGTTCATATTTTAGATATATATATTAACAATACAACTTAAATATGGTATGCATTGATTTTAGAAATTTGCAAAAGTCCTATGATTTTTAGCTCACCTGGCCAAAGGCCATGTGAGCTTTTGCCATCACTCGGCGTCCGTCGTCAGTCCGTTAACTTTTATTCAAAAATCTTCTCCTCTGAAACTACTGGACCAATACTAACCAAACTTGGCCTGAATCATCACCAGGGTATGCTCTTTCAAGTTTTTGATTTTTATGTCCGTAGACCAAACAACATGGCCGCTGTTACTAAAAATAGAACATAGGGGTAAATTGCTTTTTTTTTGCAAATTACTCCAAAACCGTTACAGATATCAAAAATCTGACATGGGATAAAAATGATCAGCATGATGAGATGTACCCACTGTGCAATTTTGAAGAGAATCTGAAAACCTGTCTGGGAGTTATAGCCCTTTTTCCGTGAAATTTTCAAAATTTTTGCATTTTTAATTTTTATTTCAAACATGTAACAGATAGAGGTCAAGTGTAAATTGCAAAAATGTTCAGCATATTAAGACCTACCCACCCTGAAATTTTGAAGAAAATCCATAAACCCTTGTAGGAGTTATTGCCCTTTTTTTACTGAATTTTTCAAATTTTCGTATTTTTCATCTGTTATTTCCAAAACTATAGAAGATGAAGGTTAAGTGTAAATTGATTAAATGTTTGCCATGCTGTGGCGACTTCAAAACTGATGTTGAAAATTGTTAGTTGACCGCCATTTTCAAAATGGCTGCCATAAAAGGCGGGAAAATTCAACATTGTCCGATTTCAATGAAATTTGGTTTCCAAATAGATCTTGATGTTGCGAGTTCAAAACCGGTGTTGAAAATTGTTCCTTGACCGCCATTTTCAAAATGGCTGCCAAAAAGGCGGGAAAATTCAACATTGTCTGATTTCAATGAAATTTGGTTTCCATGTAGATATTGATGTTGCGACTTCAAAACCGATATTGAAAATTGTTCGTTGACCGCTTCAAAATGGCTGCCAAAAAAGGCGGGAATATTCAACGTTGTCCGATTTCAATGACATTTGGTTTCCAAATAGGTCTTGATGTCGCAACTTCAAAACTGATGTTAAAAATTGTTCATTGACCGCCATATTTAAAATGGCTGCCAAAAAGGTGGGAAAATTCAACATCGCCCGATTTCAAAGAAATTGATTTCCAAATAGATATTGATGTTGCGACCTCAAAACCTATGTTGAAAATTGTTTGTTGACTGCCATTTACAAAATGAAGTCTCGACTTCAAAAAAGGTGTCGAAAGTGGTCCTTAGCAAGAACATTTTTTATCAAAAAAGCCCAACAAAGAAATATAATAAAACATGATCAGACTTTAAAAACAGTTCAAGATATTGGAGGTGTTCGACCTACAAAAGTTTGAGAAACTGAAGATCACATTGTTACCTTGATTGTGGCAACTGAAAGCCAGGTGAGCAATACAGGCTCCTGGGAGCCTCTTGACTTATCTCCTCGCCCAACAGAGTTGGGGATCTTGTCCATCCGTTCAAGCTTCTGTCTGTATCTTGCCACCTCAGGTATATGGCTCTTGGAGAGATGCTGCTGCTTCAGATGATAATTGGGTCACTCTGATCTACATTTTATGCTTCAATGACTCAAGTTTAAGTTTGCATTAAGGTTCATATTTGAGAGACTACATGTGGCACATCAATCATCTTTGGTCAGTGGATGCTTCTTGGAGGGTTATACTGCTTCAGATGATTATTGGGTCATCCTGACCTTCATTTTATAATTTATACTAGTAGAGTTATTTATCAATGAAAGCATACAAGAATCATTGAGAAATGAACCATTGGGCCGATGCCACTGCTGATGGACCAGAGGTCCCCGAGGGTATTCACCAGCCCAATAGTCAGACTTGTACCATGTACAGTGACTGAGATTTGAACATTAACATAAACTTGAATGTAAGTCACTCAAGCGGAAAATGTAGGTCAAATGACCTAATTTTGCCTGGATGCTGATCTACCATCAGAGATGCATGCATATGCACAGTTAGATGATCACACTATATATAGTAATTGAGATATGAACTTGGATGCAAATTTAAATGCAAGCCACTCAAGCGGAAAATATAGGTCAAAGATACTAATTTTCTTAGAGGCTATGAGTCAACCCAAGATGCACATGCATGCAAAGTTTGATGACCCTACCCTACATATTTACTTACATATAAACCTAAATGCGGATGAAGACGTGAACGTGGACGCTGGGGGTACTCCAATAGTCCCCCTCGACATTGTTGAGGGTAACTAAAAATGATCTGCAATATATAAACCTTCTATCTTGAAAACTGTAGGGGATTTGTTCTTGACAAATGGGGTACCCTGTTGAGAGATATTTGACAAAATTAAAAAAAAGTTCAACAGCTGGTAATTTTGGTATAAACCATCAAAAATCAAATCAATAACATGCACACCTCTTATATTTGTACAAATTGTCTGCACATTAAAAAAAATTCTCTCAAAACAAGATGTGTTTGTGAAACACTACATATGCCGCCAGATTCTAGTCAATAACATGGGGGAACAATTTTAAATATGACTTTTTGACCTCTGTAACCTTTAGTCTTCATCTGACTTTCTTTTTTTTTGCATATTTACGTTCCTTTTGACTAGACCAATACATTTGCCAAGTATTAAAGTCCATTTTTATACGACCGCAAAAATTTTTGCGGTCGTATATTGGTATGGTGCTGTCGTCGTCGTCGCCGTTGTCGTTGTCGTCGTCTGTAGACACTTTAGTTTTTGGTCAATAACTTTAGTTCCAGTAGACCAATCCTTATGAAATTTAAACATAATGTTCTATGGTACAAAAGGAAGGCTTGGCTTAGTGTTGGTAATTGTGACCCCACCTGTTTTTAAAAAAAGGGGTTAAATTGGGTGTTTTCACATGTTTGTCTGTAGAATCTTTATTATTAATCGGATATTGATGGGGTTTCTTTCAGTGTGCTCCTGAGGAAATTTCCAATCTGGATTATGCCAACGGATTTCACGTAGCATGTACCGCTCACGAGATAAATGGGGCCCAACAGGGGCAAATCTCCAAAAAAATAATTTTTATTTTAAGTCCGATTTTGATGCAGTTTTTTTTAATGGATTCCTTGTGAAAAATTAATATGGCACTCAACTATTAGATTTTTGATAACTTGTTTCCTTTCCCAGCTATGAGGGGCCGAACGGGGCCAAAATTGGGAATTTGCAGATTATGTCAAATCTTTATTTTTCATCGGATTTCGATGGGATTTTTTTCTTTGGATTCCTCTTGATCTAAGCTTTCGGATTTTGTGTAGGTCTTACCGTTTCCAAGCTACAAGGGGTCAAAGGCGCCAAAAATAATTTTTCTAAATATGTCAAATTTTTATTTTTCATCGGATTTCAATGGGATTTTTTTCTTCGGATTCCTCTTGATCTAAGCTTTCAGCATTATGTCAACGGATTTTGTGTAGCTCTTACCGTTTCCGAGCTACGAGGGGTCAAAGGGGCCAAAATTGCAATTTTTCTAAATATGTCATATCTTTATTTTTCATCGGATTTCGATGGGATTTTTTTCTTTGGATTCCTCTTGATCTAAGCTTTCAGAGGTATGGCAATGAATTTGCCATGGCTCTTACCGTTTCCGAGCTACAAGGGGTCAAAGGGGCCAAAATTGCAATTTTTCTAAATATGTCTTAACTTTATTTTTCATCAGATTTCGATGGATTTTTTTTCTTTGAATTTCTTTGGATGTAAAGTTTTAGTTGATAGTACATATTTTGCATAGCTCTTACGTTTTTTTCATCAGTTAGGGATCAAAAGGGTTGAATTTTTCCTTTTTTGTTCCTAGCTAATAACTGTGTCAAGCTTCTTTTTGTGTCCATCTAATTATTGTGTCAAGCTCTTTACTGTGTTCACAGTCACTTTAAACTACTTTTGTTGAAATTTCAGTGGTCGACATGCTGCGGTCGTATCATACTGCGCTCGGCGTAGCCCTTTATTCATATTAATAGCACAAAAATTATTTATTCCCTTAATAAAAACTCCCAATTCTACCACTCTATTCTGAAATGGGTTCAGCTGCTTTGGGTCTCTCATTTATTGAAAATGGGTTTATTTGTTCAATGTATCTATTTAAACTTGCTTATAAGAAACTTACAGAAAAATACTGCATCAAGATCTGACAAAAAAAAAATTCACTGCGGATAACGTCTGGCTTTACCCATATTTGAATTGCAATTGTTAAAGATAGTTACCTGTCTTCACAGGTAAACTGTTCATTAGTTCATACTTCACATTGTTGCAACAACTTTCATTCATGCCTGAAAGAGTTTCATCCTCTAGGAAAATTCTATCAAAATGATTCAAAGAGATTAAAATGATCAGAAAAGCTGGGGATGGTATCAGAGTTATGTTATGAATTTTAAATATTAAAAAAAAACAGATTTTACTAGTCTTAGTTTTATAGATCCCTTTTGTATTAGCAAAAACTTTGTACCATCCTGAAACAAGAGCTGTCGCCGAATGGCAGCCAGTTATAGCCCCGCTCATTGAACCCTGAATCAATATGGTAAGTGCAAATTAAGTGTGTGTGGACACAATATAGGTGTGGACACAGTACAAGTGTGGACACAATACAAGCATTTACACAGTTGGATGTGAGGTTGCCGAAAAAAGAATGAAGAAAATGTTCAACTTGGAAAATGAAAGCACCAGGTAAAAAAAAATCATAAAGTCTGTAAACATAAAGTAGTACAGCAATAAATTATGGCTGAAAAAGGGAGATGCAGTATAGTACCCTTCAAAGGGGCTCTGTACCAAATATGAAGTAGCTGTTGTGTGCAGTTCCTCAGAAAAATGCGACGAAAAAGTCACAATTTTGAAAATAAAGTAAAAAAGGCACAAAGTCGGTAAACAGGACGTGGTTATCTGGTATGGCCAAAAAGAGTAGGCACAGTATAGGACCCCATACTGATGCACCATACCAAAAATGAAGTGGCTGTCATGTGTTTAGTTTTGAGAAAAATGCGACGTAAAAGTGACAATTTTGAAAATAAAAGTAAAAATAGTAATGGTGGATTACATGATACCCCGCCACGTTTCACAAAATTTCGAAGTATCAAGGGGCATAACTCCAGAACCCTTGGACCTCTGAACCCATATTCGAACTCGACCTGAGTTTTGTGGTGAACAAGCTACATACCAAGTTTGAAGACTGTATGTTATTCCGTTCAAAAGTAATCAGTCGGAAACCTTCGGGGCGGACGGACGGACGCACGACTGAGGGTATCAAATAATACCACGCCACTACGTGTGGCGAGGTATAAATAGGGCACAAAGCCAGTAAACAGAAAGTGGCGATCCCATATGGCCGAAATGGGAGGTGTAGTATAGGACCCTATACTGATGCACCATACCAAGTATCAAGTGGCTGTCATGTGTAGTTGCTGAGAAAAATGCGACGAAAATGTGTGACGGACGGATGGACGGACGGACGAACAGAGGTAAAACAGTATATCCCCTCCTTCGGAGCGGGGGTATAAATATGGGGATTTAGGGAGCAATTTTGAGGAAGGTTTGATTACAGTCAATTAATACCCCACCAGACATTTTTCCAGGCGTTTTGCAGAATAATTCACAAACACATTTCCATTTTTTTTGGGGGGGGGGGAGGATTTACCTTAATGACATCACACCACTACTGTTAATTAGCATATATCTATTCAGAATAAGAAATAAAGTCAAAAAAGTTTGATACCACCCCAGGTATCACTCATTCGTCTGGTCAAGTTTTCTTTCTGTATCAATCAACTAATCACTTTGAAGTTATTAAATCAGTTTGATAGAATTTTGGCAGGTAATGAAACTGGTCAGCTGAATTGGTGAGCTGTTTTAAGATGTTTTCAATGTTAACCAATTTACCTTCAGGGGTTTGAAACTAGTTAGGAGAGTTGCGATTCAGTTATTGGTAATGCTAGAGGTTATCCGCAGTAAAAATCATTTTTCCTTTTGGGCCTCTTGTAAAACGTGAAATGCTACCTCATTCCGTCAGCAAACACCGGTTGTGCAATTTTATTAGCAATAAAATAAAGCAAACCCCGTCTAAATACAATAAATAATCAGAATTCTACTGTCAAATATGGGAAAACAGCCAATTCAACTTTTTAACCTTTGTGACCTTGACCTTTGACCTGACCTATATTTTTTATTTTGCATATTTATATTCCTCTTGAATAGACATATACATTTGCTATTTATGAATAGTCTGTCTTACATAGTTCAAGGTTAATAACAGTAGGTTAGCCAAGGTTAAAGTTTCGGACGCACAGACACAAAGACAAGACAAAAACAATATCCCCAAACATCCCAACAATGGGGGGCATAAAAATGTAGGATATTTGCTCCGGACAATTGGGGTATCCTGTTTGCAGATACTTGAAGTAAAACTAAGTTCAACTTTTAATTTTGGCATGAATTATCAAGAATTAAAATCAAAGTGACATGCACCACTTTGATTATGTACATATGATCTGCAAAATATAAACCTTTATCTCAAAGACTGTTAGTAGATTTGCTCCAAACAAATTTGGTACCCTATAGCCGGATATTTGATGTAAAATGGCTAAGATCAACAACTGGTAATTTTGGTTTAAATTATTATAAATCAAAATCATAGTGACATGCGTAACCTTTGATAAATGTACAAATGACATGCAAAATATAAACCTTCTATCTAAAGCACTGTAGGAGATTTGCTCTGGACAAATGGGAATCCCTTGAGAATAGAGTGCGGCAGATACAAAAATATTGAGCGTTCAGAAAGACTTTGTATATATTGTTCAAAGGGTAAAGTTGTTTAGAGAAACTCTGTGTTAACTTTAGTGCAAAGAATGATTGTGCAAAATTTATTTGGATTTTTTCTAATGAGAATTCTGATGTTCTG
>MJUU01062655.1:613-16403 GCA_002080025.1 Modiolus philippinarum
ACACTCCTTATTTATATCACCTCTGTGTGGTGTAAATTGCAACTTTTAAAGTTGATATTCCTTTTTCTAAATAACGCTCGAGAATCTGGAATGATTTTGAATAATTCTGCATAATGTGGAAAGTCTGTTATTTAGAATATTAGAAAAACTTTGATAACTTTACAAAGATTGCAAAGTTATTCCCCGGGCTCTATATAGAATGGATTACAAATTATATTGAAACACACCTTTTCAAGAATAAAAGACAGTCTAAAATATAGCATGAAGAAAGTTCCAAAATGTAAAGTTATTTTTTTTATTGATTTGATTATAATACAACAGATGCCTTTCAACTGTCTTATCCCAAATTTTTTAATCCATTTAAAATGCCCCTTTTTATTTCTATGAGAGGGAACCATTCGAGCTGGATTGAACTGCTTTCTACAGTGTTGCAACAAATGAAATTTTTTGTGCATTTCTTAAAAAGGCCTCATTTAAAAAAAAAAATCTTCAGAATTAATTTTTGGACCTATTTTCATAAAATTTTCAGACATTAGCTTGACATGTAGTATCCTAGAGTAATTTAGAAATAATTTTAGGAATAATGGCTATTTTTCAATTTGATTAAAATATGTATTAAAAATTTAACGTCACAATTTACGATATATAGTAAATTTTGATGCAAAATTAAATCGTGACAGTTTGAAAACTACAGATCATAAAATTATTCAAAAATTGCTGTAAGAAACTGCACGTCAAGCTCTTTTTTTATAATGTAAATTTTATGAAAATCGGTCCAGAAATGAATTCTATATAACTTTTTAAACAGAGGCAATTTTAACAAGAAAAGCACAGGTAAATTTCACTGGTTGCAATACTTTGGCACGATACTGTATTGTTGACGTCATAGAGTATCTTCTACCTTCGCAACGACGTCAAAAACAAGCCTTGGCACTATCCGTAGTATTTCGTCATTTTGACGTGGCAGCGAAAGGGTTCTTGAAAGCCTTGGAACTATGATTTTTTCCCAAAAGATATTTTGAAGCTGTTTTTATGCGAAAAAATTTTTTTGGCTGCAATAACAATGAAAAAAATCTGATGGGGGCTTTCTGCCCAAAAATATAATGCTAATTTTGATAAAAATATTTTTGTTAAAAAGTTAAAAAAAAAATAAAAATAAATTTCCTGTTAAGAAAAAACGATACTCCCCTTTCAAGTTAATGGGTTGATCCCGAAATATTCTGGCTTTGCCAAACGACAAACAGATTTGCCAGAACCCCCACCTTCTGCAATATCTCATTTTGTTTTTTGACCCAAGTGAGTTAAAACAAGAGAACGGAGGGAGAACACATGAGTTACAAGAGGGGTATATTTGAGACATGTGCAGTCCTTCAAAAAACTATTTAGTGTTACCTGGATAAATTACAAAGCAGTGGAAATATTATAGTGTTGGTTTTTGAAAGAAATTGAATTCATTGTATCCGTATAACGTTTTATTTTATTGGCAACGGCGATGTGTGAGACCTACCAAGTCTGTTCAAGTCTCCTAAATGCACTCATCCATTCAGTTAAAAAGATTCAAATTTACACTCAATCTTACTCATAATTCACGATCTCAACATGAGATTTATCACCAACTGTCATCTCAGAATGCATTGCAATATTAACAGCACTTCAGTTCTTTGATTTTATGCAGTTGTCGGTCCTTGAAGTGTAGGTGTACTGTGCATTTCCGGGGTAGCAGACGCTTTGACAATTGACAATTTTCACAATCATTTGAGCATTATGATGTTTTAAAGCGTAATGCCATTTAATTTGAAAGTTTTCAGTCAAATATACACGACTATGGGAGCGTAAAAACTAAGGAAAGCGATATCCTAATTTCAAGGTAGGACATTTTATCATGGATAGTAATTTCACCTTTGAGTTCACTCGAGGTGTTAGATGGACATATTTTTGATAAATGATTGCATGCATGTTTGTTTCCGAATGCATTTTTTGACTAACTTTATAGCAACTTAACGCTTACAGTCATGAGATCTTCGTTCGCCGTTCTTGTTGATTTAATTTATGCTAATTTTAATGTTTGTATCAATGCATATCGTTTCTCATGTAGTTGGCTTTTTTTAGAACAAAAGTTAATTGAAAGGGAAAAGTGACACTTGAAATAAACAAACCGATCGATTGATTGAAATGACATTGACATTTTTTAAATGATCGGGACGAACNNAAAAAAAACACAAAGGATTATGGGAACCAGGTCGCCATGTTGAATGAATAGTCACGCGAGAGTCGGAGATGTTTGACGAAAGATTTGAACAGCGTCAAATGGTATCTATTTATAGCTATGATCTATTTATAGCTATTTCAAAAAGATTATTTTTTACCACATTTCTACCATAAAGAGCGAGCTTCGCTCGCTTATAAAACATGGTCATCTTCTTTGTGATAAATAAAACGCAGATTTCTCACACAGCTTATTATTGATATTACCAATTCAGAGTTATCCAGAATTGACCTGTAAAATGCACACATTCCAATAAAATGGCCAAGTCCAACTACATTCCACAAAAAACACAAAGTTAGCCCAAAATCTAAATTGTGACAATATGCACATCTTCAGTCCATGCCTAATCCCTTTTTAATGGTTCAGTAAATGTAGCTATAATACCGTGGGAGGAGTTAACTATCCCCCTTCAACAATCAGAAATTTTTGGCCAAAATCTAGAATGATACGTATATGTTATCTGGATTTTGACATCTGTATATCGTAAAATATCATCCCGTGAGCCAGAATATGAAGCACTGGGGCGAGTGAGCGCAGCGAACAAGCCCCAAGCTTCATATTCTGGCGAGCGGGAATATTTTACAATATTCCAGCTTTCAAAATTCAGATAACTTGTTTATCGTCTTTTATTTCTTATTTATATATAACAGTTTAATATGAGGAAGGTGTAACCTTAAAAGCGAGCGAAGAATAAAGGAGAGACTCTCAAATGACTGTATTGTACAGACCATGACCGACATCATAAAGACATCAGTTATAGAGATCATAATGGCATAAATTTCTTATTAGGGTCCGATGAAAAGCCTCTTTTCCCATTGATGGATATCTTGAATTGTGAGCATGCAGTCCTGATGGACACAAATTTTTAAGGGATCTCCTAAAGTTAATTGTAATCAAGTTTAGTTCCAATTTGATCAGTGGTTTAAGAGAAAAAGTCTTTAAATGAATTTCCAACAAATGTTGAATTTTTTGCCCTGCTGGTGGCCATGTTGGATTGGACGCAGACCTATGCAATGGATAAAAGTATTACAGGGAACTGGTACCCAAGGACCAATGTGACAAGGGTTTTTTCCTATCGGCCCAGTGGTTTCATTGGAGATTCTTTGAATGCGGCCCAGTGGTTTCATTGGAGATTCTTTGAAATGAAAAAGGGGGAGAGAAGGATTTTCTTAGAGGTGCCGTCCCAAAATATGACTTCTTAGTGATGGGGTCAAAATATTTTACATTAGCTGCACAAAACATTAAGCTTTTATGATATTTGTGTTGATAGTTTTTTTAAGTTCATACCATAGATATGCAAATACAAAAAAATGGCACAACGATAATAAGATCTCATGTTATGCCTTTGTTTCTTTGTTTTTCCGACGCTGCAATTGTCCTTGGATTGTTCTTTTTGGACTGATGGTTCGGTTCTCACTTACTCTAAAGTTCCGCAGCACCCCCACCATATACTGTCATCCAAAGGATCATATATGTTAAATCGAATCCTTCCCTGTAATTTATAGTATGGAACTGTTTTTTTTTTAAATTGTACTATATCGGGAACATGTTTCAACATAATTTTTATCGGACTTTACATACTGGAATTACTGGAAGTAAAGGTAAAGGTAAGATATTACTGGTTTTGAAGATGATGCTTGTCTTGTTGGAGAAGTTTTATTTATTATTTTCATTACTCTTTCACTCTGAAGTATTTGTTTGTGGATGATATCTCCAATGTATACGTTTTTACATGCCAAAAGCTGCTAGTATTTCATTTCGAATATTCATATAGTCAGCAATTTCTTATTTTGTAAACAATTGTGTTCATTTCTCTGTGTACATAGTGTTTGTATATTTTATTTATGTTTTTATAATAGTTTGTAATTCTATTTGGAAAATGTTAGAATTGCTCTATTTTTTATTTTGTTTTACATGCTTTATGTATTTAATGAGAGATGAAAGTTTGATAAAATATTCAATTTAGGGGATAACCGTTTTATTTTGAGGGGGTCTGACATTTTTTTAGTTTTAAAATAGACATTCAGTCCCAAATAAAAGTTAAAAACAAATACTCTTGCATACACCTTCTTGCAACCAGACTCTAATTAGTATGGTAAAAATTTGAAAATAAATATTAATTCCCTTAAGTGTTTTAAAAATCTGACTCTTCAATTTTCAGAAATAGGGCACCGGCCATTTAACTTGAAAGCATGGGGACTATGATTTTTTCCCAAAATTTTTTTTGAAGCTGTTTTTATGCGAAAAAAATTTTTTGGCTGCAACAGGGACTATACATGTAATGTATAGTCCCCAGCTGCAATAGCAATGAAAAAAATCTGAATGGGGGCTTTCTGCCCAAAAATATAATGCTAATTTTGATAAAAAATATATTTTGTTGAAAAGTAATAAAAAAAAAAATAAAAAAAAATTTTCTGTTAAGAAAAAAACATACCCCCCTTCAAGTTAAAGGGTTGATCCCGAAATATTCTGGCTTTGTCAAACGACAAACAGATTTGCCACAACCCCCACGTTCTGCAATATCTCATTTTGTTTTTTGACCGAGGTGAGTTAAAACAGAGAACGGAGGAAGAAGACATGAGTAACAAGAGGGGTATATTTGAGATATGTGCAACTTGAAGTCCTTCAGAAAAATATTTAGTGTTACCTGGATAAATTACANTTGTATCCGAATAACGTTTTATTTTATTGGCAACCCAATTGGTGAGACCCACCAAGTCTGTTCAAGTCTCCTAAATACACTCATCCATTCAGTTAAAAAGATTCAAATTTACACCCAATCTTACTCATAATTCACGATCTCAACATGATATTTATTACCAGCTGTCATCTCAGAATGCATTGCAATCTCAACAGCACTTCAGTTCTTTGATTTTATGCAGTTGTCGGTCCTTTAAGTGTACTGTGCATTTCCGGGGTAGCAGACGTTTTGACAATAGTGACAATTTTCACAATCATTTGAGCATTATGATGTTTTAAAGCGTAATGCCATTTAATTTGAAAGTTTTCAGTCAAATATACACGATTATGGGAGCGGTTAAAACTAAGGAAAGCGATATTCTAATTTCAAGGTAAGACATTTTATCATGGATAGTAATTTCACCTTTGAGTTCACTCGAGGTGTTAGATGGACATATTTTTGATAAATGATTGCATGCAAGTGTGTTTCCGAATGCATTTTTTTGGCTAACTTTATAGCAGCTTAACGCTTACAGTCATGAGATCTTCGTTCGTCGTTTTTGTTGATTTAATTTATGCTAATTTCAACGTTTGTATCAATGCATATCGTTTCTCATGTAGTTGGCTTTATTTAGAACAAAAGTTAATTGAAAGGGAAAAGTGACACTTGAAATAAACAAACCGATCGATTGACTGAAATGACATTGACATTTTTTAAATGATTCGGGACGAACGCATATTTAACATGTTCTTAACAAACACAAAGGATTATGGGAACCAGGTCGCCATGTTGGATGAATAGTCACGCGAGAGTCGGCGATGTTTGACGAAAGATTTGAACAGCGTCAAATGGTATCTATTTATAGCTATGATCTATTTATAGCTATTTCAAAAAGATTATTTTTACCACATTTCTACCATAAAGAGCGAGCTTCGCTCGCTTATTAGGTTTTGTGTCAAATTCTCCCAAGGTTGCGCGGGAAATGAGGTTCATTCGTTTTTTTTCACAAAATAGGAAATGTTTTGTACTTATTTTATGACTTCATAATATTTTTTGTCGGCCAACATTATTAAATTTAGAAATTTTTTTATCGAACCATATAAGCAAATCGAAATAAGGTAGGGTTTTTCATTGCAGAACCTCTCGTTGTTTACATTTGTCTTTCAGTTCCTAGGCACTTTTATGACGTCACAATGTAAACAAAATGGTGGCTCTGCTGAAGTTATCAGTGACCTAGTTTCCGTATTTTTTCGAACGTCTCGTTTGCATTTTTGTGTATTGGTTACGGTATTTTGTTTACAAAATTAAAAACGGAAAATATAATAGATTCTTTATGCAATTAAGATTTATTTCTTGCCAAACGAATAAAAGGGATATTGCTTGTCATATATTTGGAGAATTGCCTTGATAACTCCAGGTCAACCTCTTGATAAGTTCGGGTCAACCGGATATGGCTTTAGTGGAAGGGCTCTGCAGGCTGAGATAGGCGGAGGGAAATACGATAAAATATGCACATCTTCAACCCATGCCTAATCACTGTGCAAAATAAAACAAATCTAGCTTTAATATTGTGGGAGGAGTTGTAAGTTGTCAAGAATAACAGTTCCATAACACATATTTCAATAAAATGGCCAAGCTAAACTACCTCTCAAAATCACAAATTTTGGCAAAAATCTAAACCATGACAATATGCACATCTCCAATCCATGCCTAATCACAATACTCCAATCCATGCCTAATCACAATACAAAGTAAAATAAATGTAGCTTTAATATTGTGGGAGGAATTGTCCGGAATAACAGTTCCAGAACGCACATTTTCATAAAATGGCCAAGTTCAATCACCCATAAAAATAAAAAAATCGGCCAAAATCTAAACCATAACAATATGTACAACTCCAATCCATGCCTAATCACTATGCAAAGTAAAATAAATTTAGCTTTAATAATGTGGGAAGAGTTGTCCTGAATGACAGTTCCAGTACGCACATTTCGATAAAATGGCCAAGTTCAACTACCCCTCATAATCACAAATTTAAGCCAAAATTTAAACCATGACAACTTGCACATTCCTAATTACTGTGCAAAGTGAAATTTATATAGCATTAATAATGTGGGAGGAGTTATTCGGAATAACAGAATATCAGAGATGGGATGGACGAACGGACATACGGACGGAAATACGGATTGACAGACGGACGGACGAGGGAAAAGCAATGTGCCCTCCATGACATTTCATCATTGGGGCATAAAAATGAATAAAATGCATAAAACCAAACGAAATTTGAATAATCAGAAATATCAAATATGGTAAGGACAAAACTACGAAATACAGCAATGAGTTAAGACATTTCTATTTTAATCTAAATAACTCAAGATCGATTTTATTTTGAACTGCTGCTGACACAACTTCCTCCATATTTTTCAAGCGTCTAGTGGAGTTACTATTTTTAAGAATCTTTTCCACGGTTCTTGCTTTATCTCGTGACGGTGTGATTTGCGATTTAGGAGATGAACTTTTCCGTTGTTGGGACGCTGATGAACTTTTCCCAATTTCTTCTGCTACAGAATCCATCTTCTTTGAATGCTTTGTTTTCAACTTTTCTTTGTCCTTTCCCTTTTCCTTTTTGGGAGAAGTGGACCCGACATCCGTTGTACTGTCTTTCATGTTCTTGTTGGATGTTTTAGGTACCACACTCGTTCGTCTGGTCATAACACTCTGTCTCCGCGATTCAGTTTTTTGTTTGAATATGGCAGGAGGCAAAATAATTTTACAACCTCCTTGCAGTGAAAAATTTATCATAACTTGATCTTCATCTACAAAAAAAGTGACACCTATCTTTATTAATGTAATAAAACCGTACTTATTTTATTTCAATTAAATAATAGGGTCTATAAGTCTTGTCGTTTGGCACTCAAACATTCATGATAAAAGTGCTATTCGAAAACGTTTTCCGCCAAAATACATTGTGTATGACTTCTAAGTATTATGACATTCAAAATTTCTGTTGAAAACGTCATATATTTCTGTGCAAAATTCAACTTTCGGGTTCAATTAATGTGCCCGTTAGTTCCAACATTAAGCGAGACTTAAATACCCTATAATAATTTAGAAGTTATCATATATTATTATATGCAGAGGGCTGAAAATACAAAAAAATACCAAAGTTGCATAAAAAAACAGCCAATTTCGTTATACTGTACACGTGTTTCAAAGAGAAAACCTCTCATCAGCAGCATTAGAATCAAATAAAATGGAAAGCAATATTCCAAAAGAATCTCAAAAAGAAGTACTCATTACAAAAATATCGAAATAGTTAGCTATATAGTTTATATGGTATGGCCACCGGCAAAAATTCATGATGTCTTATCATTATAGGAAGTGACGTTATAATACTGTATATACAGACAATGACTTTGTGAAGTGGCGAGTATGTGTCATAAAAGACAATCTGCAATATAAATGTATTTTAACGTTCGAAAAAATATTCTGAAAAATCGCAATAATAAGAAAAAAAATAAATAAGCACAATAATACTACTTAACCGTGATAAAAGTGAAAACTGTCCAACATGTTGTAAGACGGGTTATAGACACTGCCAAACAAGTTCTGGTACTCCTTTAATCCATGTGTAAGGTTTAGAACTCATTACTCTACTTTTGATATTTGTCACGGTCAATTGGTTATACTTTAAGCACTGCAGTTGGTAATGACAATCTTTTTTATCTAATATGTTAATGAAATGATTGAGTACAAATAATCTAAAGGATCTCCAATAATACCGATGTCATCTCAAGACCAAATGATATTTAGTTCAATTTATGAAGGAAATTTCATATTACAAAAGTTGGGGATTGTCATGTTTAATTGCCAGTCTTGATATACATGTAACGCTTGATTGTTGAGGAATAGTTTTGTCAACCATTTATAAAATTTCATTGAACTATTTCATTCTTCAACTAGTTCGGTTTTCCGTTAATATCTTGCATCCTTTTAAGTATATAATCCATTTTTTAAGTGGATATTTTGATTGAAGAAGTTTGAAATAATATATTTTTGCGAGAGATTTAATTAAATGATTTAAAAGAGTTTGCATCGTTGTCGCACACTGTCACACTAATCTTATTTTTCAAAAATACATGAATAGCAAAAAAAAAAAAACATGGATGTAGCGTTGTTCAACATCTAGCAATGAATCCCGTTCAAACCGGTCCTAGAGGCAGTCTTGAGGTATTAGCAGAGCTCATTGTTGAAGGTCTTATGGTGACCTCTAAGATGAAAAACAATAAAAAAAGTTGTTCCATTGCCTGCTTTTACCATGAATTCGTAGAATTTTTGTCTCATATGCATATACTACATATCCCTACCTTCACTGTTTATGCAGAGGCAAGAATGCATGCAATATGATATAATTAACCATATATACCAAGAAACAAGAATACAAAGTTACTGAAGTTTTAGTTTCTGCATATGCCCATTTCGACAACTTTTGTCTCTTCAGTGCAGATAAAATAAAAACTTTTTGGAAGTCCGGAATACGTGTAAAAACTGATAGAGAACAAATGACCAATGGATCTAAACAGAAAAGCCAAAAATTAGGTAAGGACAGAGGTATGCACAAAGGAGATGCTCCTTACCTTTTAAACAGAATTGTGAAATGAGATCTGAGCTCATCTGTAAAATTGAATGTTAGTTGGTCTAGCAGAAAAATATAGGTCCAACAAATTTTAGTAGTCTGCATCCATATGCAAAGGTAGATGCTCTTACCATCTATGATAACTGAGATCTGTTCAAGCGGAAAAATTTGGTCAAAATGACCTAATTTTGCACAAATGCTGACCTACTATCAGAGAACGCATGCTCATGCAAGGTTAGATGATCCTACCATATACAGTTACTGAGAACTGAACTCGGACATAAAACTTGAATGTATATCAATCAGGCGGAAAATAAAGGTCAAAGTGACATCATTTTGCCTGAATGCTGACCCACTTCAAAAGATGCATGAAAATGCGAGTTAAATTGCCTCTTATATGTACAGTTACAGTTTGAACTCTAAAAGTGTATTAAACGTCTTAAAAATGGAGTCTTCTGTACAGAAATATGATGCTATAATTGGACATGATCATATTGATATATTTTATCGGTAATTTGGGAGAGTTTCCCTTGATCCCTTCTACATCTTAAAGCTTGTATCAATGGCTAGACGACCAGCAACAAGTGATACTAGAAATTATCAACTGTTGGTCATTCGGCATGCGCGAACATGTTTCGGAAGGATCTATTTTCATTTTTTGGCCAATCGCGCTTCAGTGGTCTAAGAGCAAAAAAGCACGTGAATGATGTGGAAAAAAACTAGCTCAATTGAAAAAGTTATTAGAGCTAAATGTCTATGATCTTATCATAACAACAAATTTTCATGCAAACAAGAAAAAAAATATAAAAATAAATAGATAACCCTGAATACAGGACAAAAAGATATTATTAGAAAAAAAACATGATCAACCTATTTCTCCTATGATTTTTATTACTACACATGTAATGCAGTGAATTTTCAGTGCTTCTATGTCTGTCCTTTTGACGTCGCCGTTTTGTTACAAAGAGCAATTACGTTACTGGATGACGTTAATCACATCCAACGAGATCTCACGGTTTGCAAATTAAGAATGTCGGAAAAGTGATAGCATATAAGCCATGATGTAATAATACCTAACGCTCGGCCGATAAAATTCCCGTAAAAGCAATGCCAATTAATTCATACCTGACTGCAGCTTCAAAGTCTCGTTGATAGCACAATAAATAAAACTATTTATACAAATTAACAATGAAGGGATATGGAGAAAATGCAAATGAGACAAAGTCTCTATAAATACACTAGAATAGTAGCGTCAGAACCATTACAGGAAGCATTCTTACACCACAAAAGAAATTGCAAATTGGGCGTTTTCAAAGTTTATATCATTATCATATATGTACTACACTGAAAAAGTCAAGAAGAGATACTAGTGCCATTTTTGTTGAAATCTTCAAAATCCATGTTTTACCATGATAATTCATTATAGGAATAAAAGTAATTTTGGAGGAGTTTATCAATGTGTAAACGCGGCCGACTCACTCACATACTAAATAAAGTCCGAAGGACTTTATGTAGAGTTTGCGAGTGAAAGGCCGCGTTTACACACCCATAAACTCCTCGAAAATTACTTTTATTTCTTATAATTGCAATCCTTTGAACTTTGAACAATGTTGTCACTGATATTTACGTCACCATATACTGCACTATTTAACGTTGGAGTGTATTAATGGGCACAAAAAGTTTATCGAGAAAATAACTTTTTTGTTTTTTATGACGTTGACCAATGACATTGACGTTGCATTAGCAATTGGAACTGTAACTTTGTAACATAGCTTCAATTAGCAACAATGAACAATATATTTCCGGAAGTAAGCAACCAAAAGTAAGCGTACAATAAGTTCCACATTGAGCAATGACAAATATGCCTTAGATGTTATTACAGCAATAACAACAAAAAATCTCCTTAATAACAAAAATGTACGTTAGCTTTGCTATATGATAAAAGAGTTTTTGTATGAGTATTGGGAACATTATCCCTCATAGAATATAAATTGCACTAGCAAGCTCGTGTAATGAAAACTTCTATTGGAGACTGTTATTTCCATATCCATACAGTAATCCTATGTTTTTTGCCTGTAATTTTCTTGTATAATACCAGAAGATATACTGGTTACAGTTTTGTCTTGTATAATACCAGCAGATATACTGGTAACAGTTTTGTCCATATCAAAGATAAATACTGTTATAATAAAAATACGAACCGAAAAAGTAATTGTGTGTGGTATCAGTTGTCACTTTCATCTGTGAAGATCGTATCTTCAAGAAATCCGGGACTTCCTCATATTTGTGGGGTGTACTTGGTCGATCTTTTAATTTATGTTCCTTCTCCATCTTTGTCAACAGATCAGCCGCAGTGTAGTTTGTCAACCAGTCCGTTTTGAATCTATAACAATACAGCTGAGGGTTAATTAATGATCAAGTATAGTATAACAATTTGATTGTTGTGAACAGGGGAATGAAACAACGCTTGGGAGACTCAACAAAGTTCATCGTTGGCGGCCAGCTTAGATGAGGTACAAAGACAAGAATCTAAATTCTAAAACTGAAGGATTAACTCCCTCCATCGTAGTTTTGTCCTTTGCTATATTTGATGTTACTGATTATTCGGATTTCGTTTGGTTTTATGCATTTTAATATTTTTTTGAATATGGATTTCGTTTGTTTGGGTTCTAGTGCTGCTGATGAGGAATTAATTTCCGAAATGGCCATACAGCTTATTAGAATTATTGCAATTAGAGTTAACATATGGGTTATGGTCTCATGTTTATTTACTCCATATCCTTTCATAAAGAATGACAAATTTTTATTGGACTTGTGATTAAGTTTGTTTAAATTCAACAGAGAAAGATCTTTAAATGCATTCCCAATATGGTCGTTTAGTTAAACCATGCAGCCATGGTTGGTCAGATACGGACATAAAAGACAGAAATGTGTAAGACTGCCATCAAAGGATATTTGATAACAAGAGGCTAATATGAGTCTGTATCGCTCACCTGTCTATTCATGTAATTATATAGTCCAATCGGATTAAAGGAATTTGAGGTAATTGCCATTTTAGTTGGCAGTAAAATCATTCATCTGGTAAATTACCATCATGTAACAACGGTTATTTAACATGTTTAATATCAATAACAAATTTACAAGATCTTCCTTTAGATTCTTATGTTAAGCTAAGCTCCCCGAGGGTGGACATTTCGGATTTATGATCAATACAAATATATAACATTTGGTAGATGATCATGTTGATACATTGCCAATATAATATGAATTTGATTGTCTTTTCGTCGGGCAAGGGATGACAGCGTTTGTAAGGAGCAGTAAATTAATTCCGACTATCCCGAGTTCCTATCGTTGTCTATGTTTGTCTTTTGTCATTTTATTGTTTTTCTTGTGCATTTCCCTGGTGGTTTGTGGCACGTGATTGTAATGTTCGGCCATTGTGTTTCCTGTTATCTTTTCTTCATTAATTTATGTTTGTTAATGATCCCAGATCCATAGGTACGGACATGGCGTCACTTGACATCTAGCAATTAATATTCCGCTCAAACCGATGCTAGGGCCGTCTTAAACTTAACATGAGATATGAGCGTAGCTCATTATTGTAGGCCTAACGGTGACGTAGAACAACAATAATTTACCATTTACCATTGCTTTGTTTAACCTTGTATTTGTAGAGATTTCGTCTCAATTGCATATCCCGTGCGAGAAATGCATACTCTTTATACACCTCAGATATTGTGTACTTATGCTTGGGGTAATTTCTCACATGGATGCGCTATCATACTTTCAAATTTTTGCGTTTTTAATTTTTTCTAATTTCAAATTGTTATTCTGACCACCTGTTTGCTATGCCCATATGTCATGGTTTTATCATGCCAAGTTATCTTTCTATTGACTCAATGAGTGCTCTGTGGTTTATTAAGTGTTGTAATTGTCTCCTGTTAGTCATTTTATCGGGTAACGTATGATAATGATTGTAAGAACACTTTTCCAGCTAATTCTATGTTTGTTGACGATCCCGGATCCATAAATATGTCATCGCTCGACATCTAGCAATGAAGTGCGCTCAAAGCGGTGCTGAAAGTCGTTCCTTCGGTATTCTACTGCCGTTGTTTTTAACTTATTATGAGGTATCTGCATGGGTAATTGTTTGCATGCCCCAAGTTGACTTCAAGATGAAGAACAACAATAAAAGCGTTGTTCCATTGCTTTGTTGTTCCGCGTATATTTCGAGATTATCTCATCTGCATTTACTCTTTATCCCCTCATTGCTTATTGATGTACGAAACGGTTTTTAAGAATCTATTTCCAACATTTTCCCACAGGGTTCAATGTTCATCTTATATATGTCATGGCGGTAATCTTTGAGTCATGATTGGTAGCAAAATTATACACTGGTTTGATGACCTAGTCAAATAATATCTATTTGATTTATAAAACGATAATGTCAAGAATTAGCAGTTCACAACATTTTCCCTAAGGGTTCAGTGTAAAACTAACACCAGGGCTATCATTGATTAACAATCTGTACTAATAGCCTACAATTGTTTGATGATCATCATGTTATTAACTAACACCTGGGAGAAGGGCTATCTTTGATTAACAATCTTTACTAATATCATACATTTGTTTGATGATCATCATGTGCTTATGCCTAGATATTATCATCTTGATATATCAAACGGCTTTTTTCAGAATAAGCAATGCTCAACATTTATAGCCATACGGTCAATGCCATACGGTCAAATGTAAAGCTAAGATCTTCACTCGCAACCTCTTATTATGATCGGTACTAAAAACCATACATTTACTTGATTACCATCATGTTACCATTTCTAGATAATATCAGTCTGATATGTGGCACGGTTTTAAAGAATAAGCTATTGCGAACATTTTCCCATAGGGTCCAAAGGTAAGCTCAGGTTTACAAATATATAATATGAGGTAGATTAAAATGCTTAGTTAATATCAACTTTATGTATGTAACGGTTGTCAAGAATATGCAATGCGTTTCCTAAATTGTTATTAACAACTGCGCATTCTTCGCAGTGAATATAAGGTTTATTTAGGCAAAAATAGACCATTTGCCAGTTCTGCAATCAACAGAATGAATTTAGCAAAACCCAAAAGGGAGGTAACTTTTTAAAAAATTTCAAGGGGACAGAATGGTTCCCTGCTTGTCAAAACCAACCAAAGAATAAATCATTTTTAAGCAAAAGTTATGAAAGTTGTGAAAGTTTAACCTCTAGCCGACGTTTTGTCAGCAACATAATTCAAAACCCAATCCCAAGAAGCGCTTACCATGCTGTCAAGTGCTACTTGTTTCAAGTAACAAAAATAAACAATTGTACTAACTTGAACTGCCTTCTCAGTAACTAAGAAAGTATTAGAAATTCGAAAATATGCTAACTTACTGAAGAATATCATGAATATTGTGTAGGGAATTACTTTGTCCAGTCTGGCTAAGCACGGAGACCGTACTTTAAAACTAATGTGCACGTTTTATGTTTGTTTGTCCGATGTAGGAGTAACTTCCCTTTAAAGGTTTGCCCAAAAACCACAAAATTTGACTAGAACTGACACGAACTTTACTAACTGGCAAATCATCTATTGTCATTCTAAAAATTAATTTCATTTCATTAAAAAAGTTTCTTAAAAAAGAATTGTGTTTACTTACAGCCGCCAATAATGATATATTAAAGGAAACAACAGGATAAGAGCATCATGAAAAAGGCCTCTGCTGGGACCGTCCTTGTCCAGAGAAGTTGCTATGCCTAGTGCCATGTCGGTTGGTATGTTCAACTAAAAGGTAAATATTTTATTTTTTTTTCATTTGTTAAAGATAATAGAAAATATTTTTTAACAGTATGTATCAATTAACAATATTTATAGTATACCTAATAGACCGTCGCGAATATCAATAAAATTTATAGTATACCTAATAGACTGTCGCGAATACCAATAAAATTTATAGTATACCTAATAGACCATCGTGGATATCAATAAAATTTATAGTATACCTAATAGACCGTCGCGAATATCAATAAAATTTATAGTATACCTAATAGACTGTCGCGAATACCGATAAAATTTATAGTATACCTAATAGACCATCGTGGATATCAATAAAATTTATAGTATACCTAATAGACCATCGTGGATATCAATAAAATTTATAGTATACCTAATAGACCATCGTGGATATCAA
>MJUU01062655.1:21751-43022 GCA_002080025.1 Modiolus philippinarum
CCCCCCCCCCCCGCGAAAATTTCCACGTTTACAGTATAAGGATAAGGCTTACAAAAGTGGAAAAAACACAATGTAAGGATCAGGCTTACAAAACTGGGAAAAACGCAATAAAAGGATAAGGCTTACTGCCGATGTCTACTGAAATCTATGATGATTCTTGACCAAACCCTTCGGGAAGTTTTGAATTTGATTTTTCTTCCGTTGTGCGACAGTGTTCTACCAGAAGACTAGGCTCCTTGAGCTAGCAGACAGTTTAGCGGCGAGCACCCCTTGACCAATCCTTAAGTATATCTATTCTATTAAGTTTGGTGGAATTTGCTTCAGTGGTTTCAGAGCAAAAGATGAAAATGTGATTTTCCCATACGGTCAAATGTTAAACTAAGTTCTGTGCTGGCGGCCATGTTTTTTATCAAATCGGAACGAAATGAAATATGAAGAGTATAGATTTTTAGTATATAATACTGTGAAAGTACTATTGTTCGAGGGGTTCCAATTTTCGTGGATTTCGAGGTTCGCTTTAACCACGAAATTAAGTTCCCAACGAAATGCATTTTTCCATAGAGTTTTAATGTATGGAATTTGAAACCACGAATTTAAGTACCCACAAAAAAGTGATATTTAGGAAAACCACGAAAATTGATGTCCACGAATAAAAGTACTTCCACAGTAATACTCTTTCAATTCCTTTCATTTGGCTTGTATCTGTTACAAGTCATTTTGGCACGTGCACAGATAAACACTTCAAAAGGTAAACACATCGATCGACAGGTAATGTAATCAACAGATGATCATGACCGGAAATAATTAATGGACTGCAATATAGCAATAGTTTGATTTCCAAATGCGCTCTTTTTCTACACAAACACCTCTGTACAGTTGAAAACTGTCCAAGGAAAACGTTTGCACTTTCTGTCGATATTCATCAAATGGTTGCATTTTCTATCATTGAAAAGGATTTTCACTATGAATTATATTGAACCATCTCAAACAAAAACTTGTATTCTAACATGGCTCTAGTTAATCGTCAACCAGTATAATACTCGATAACCATATATTTCGCACATGCGCAAATGGTATTGGCATATGAGTAAACGGGACGAAAAATAACAATGTTTTTATTTTTTTCGTCACATTTCATGAAGGAAATTACGATTAAGAACACTTTCCAACTAAATCATGCCATTCAGACACGTAAATGTTTATTGTTTTGCTTCAGGATATCAATTTTGAACTTCCATCTGTTTGAAAACGTCAGATTGTGCATTGTGACGTCATAGACAGAGACAGCAATGGAGGCGAGAAATCCGCCTTCTCTTAGGTCGTTTCAGAATGGAAAATTCAATTTTCTGTCATATTAGAATCGAAATAATTCATGGCAGGTATATGGTTATTGTCATTTAACCATGGGCTTGGCCTTTATATTCGTAAATTAAACCCCTCGCTAACGCTCTGGATTAAATTCGAATATAAAGGCCCAGCCCATGGTTAAATTTCCAATAACCATATACCTGCCATGAATTATTTCTTAAGTGATTAATTTTCCGTCCAATGATGATGGCACATCATTCATAGTGAAAATCCTTTTGAATGATAGAAAATGCAACCATTTGATGAAAATCGACAGAAAGTGCAAACGTTATCCTTGGGCAATTTTCGAACTGTACAGAGGTGTTTGTGTAGAAAAAGAGCGCATTTAGAAATCAAACTATTGCTAAAAATTAGTAGGAGTTTCGTTCCACCACATGCGCTGTTAGGCTTTCCTGAAAAGGAATTATACCAAAATGGCCGAAGTTGTTTACTGTCTTTCTGGTCCCGCTTCACAAAGAAAATGCATTTTTAAACAGGCTTTAAATGATTGCAGGATAAAAACAATGTACGTACATTGTCGGAAATATATAATTTATTTGTACTCGCTGCGAAAGAGGGTAAACCTCGCATTTCTACCTGTTTCTAAAGCTCGTCAAATTTTATATTTTCCGACAATGTACATATATTGTATATATTTTCTGTATATGCACATTTCGACAACTTGATGTCTCATCAGTACAGATCAAACCAAAACATTTGGAAGTCCATTAACCGAAAAACATGTCAAATCTGAAGGAGAACAAATAACCAAAAGGGTCGAAATAGAAAGGCCAAAATTTAGCTAAGGACAGGGCTATGATTGATGGAGATACTCCTAAGTTTTAAACAAAAATGTGCAAAATTTAGAAATTATTTCTCTATACTCACTATTATTCGTAGAGATTGAATGATTTTTTAGAATGTTTAATTGAATGACGATTTTTTGCATCATTTCAGGTGAACAAAAAGCTAGTTGTTTTTTTTTAATCTTTCATAAAGTAATTACAGAAATAAATGAATATGACCAACCCCGATTATAATGCATCAATCCATTACAACCCTAAACACTGTTCTTAACCTTTACACCTTATTTGATAAGAAAATGTCTTAAACACAGTATAGTGAGAAATTTGGTCTGTATTTATCTTTCCATATGCACATTAAGGGGATACGATACAGTACCAAGGGCAGATAATAACATCACCGTCTTTGGAATGTTGTTTTCGCGACGTCACAGATTAGAGCGCGACGTCATAAATCACCGGACTTCGTGAATGGCGGACAGGTTACTGTCTGTGAAAGCATGTAAAATAAATCTATGATAAAATCAATGTGGTTAAATATGAATTGCTCATGACGAAATAGGGAAAGTGGCATCTCAAGATTCGACATGCTTCTCAAATTGAAACCTGAAAGCAAAAATCTCCTTTCAGCATCGTTTCCAATAGAATCATTTTTTCCTCACGGCATCGTTTACAATAGAATCAATTTTCAGGGCAATTTCACGGCATTTTACGATTTGAATTTTCAGGGGATGCTTTGAAAATTCAATTAAAAATCCCGTGAAACTCGCAATACTTTCACGGGTTAAATACAAAATGCTGTGACATTGTTTTATCGGCAATAAATAATATGCGAGAGTATGATAAAGAGGCATTACCACGGTACACATGCATGATAATTATTTAACTTTAAATGAGGGTCGGTATGATCTTTTTCGGGACAACAGGAAAGGCCAATTATTTCACAGAGAATTCGGGAAAAAACAATTATCAGGAACGGAATTCGGTCAATTTTATTTTTCGGGATGACTGAGGGAACCGTACAGTTTTTTCCTGGGGAAATCGGGATCAAAACCCTCCTACCCAACCCCTTAAATTAAACCAACACAACATACAAAGAATTCTGATTTTTTTCATAATAGGTCGATAGGTGAAACCAGGGAATTGGTCACTCTATCTTGATCTATATACTTGAACAGCGGCATAAGGCAAATCATCACAAAGTCACCAGAAGGGTCGAGTTGTATTCGACTGATCTTTGTGAATATCTTTTGGCGCAAGTATTCATTAATCACAGGCTCAATTCTCTGGTCTGTTTAATGTCTTTTTTATCCTGTTTAATGAAATTAAATTCTGCTCTATATTTCGCAACACTAATAAGCGAGAAAACATATAAGTTTACGACTTTTCCAAGCAAAATATAATGTAACGTCATTTCGCGCCAAAACCGGGAATGCTCATTTTTAGCGATAAAAAATGCCAGTTTTCTCTCTGTAGCTTTAAAATAAGCACATGAACCCCCCTTTTTCAAAGCGAGTTTTAGAAGAGTGATATTTCACGGAGATTTCTGGGAATTATGAAGAAAAAATCAGTTCACAATTTTTTTCTATGTGAAATTTTACTTACAAGAAATGAACATTTTTTCTGTAAATATGAACATAAATGTCAATTTCGAACCACAAATGTTAAAATTTTGTTTTAAAATGTATACTTACCTTCTTTAAAAATATCTCGGGAAACTGTAGCAAAAAACCGGAAGCAATTAGCTTAATTCCTTCAAAAGTTATGACATTTTACATATTGTTGTAAAAATACAATTTTTCACGCAATATTTTGGAAAATGGGCAATTTTGAATCGCAATTATCTCGAAAACGAAATCATGAAGGTATATTTTTCTTTGCAGATTTGGAAAGAGCATATTCAAATAATTTCACGAAAAAATCAGTTCAGGATCTTTACTGTACCGTATCCCCTTAAACCGCTTTGGTTTTTTTGCAGGCAGTCGTTTAAATAACCAGAAAATAGAAAATGGACAAAGATGCTGCTAGCACAGAGTTCAACCTAATTTCTCTGACCTTAATCACCACCGTTATTTATAAAATATGATATTGATAGATCGGAAAGGTATTGTAACTTCTGTAATGTCATCAAACTTATCGGTAATTAGTTTCACTTCCTGTTCAAGTGCACCTATTTCAACACTGTAAGGCATGGGTATTAGCCAAGAAACACATGATGAACCAGATATTTTAAAGTTTCATGCTTTCATATCTCCAGGAAATTCTTAAGACGTTGATTGGTAAAAATATTTCACGTACTTACCGACACTTTAGCGGCGAGCACCCCTTGACCCATCTTTCAAAATTACGTATTGTTTTTTTTCTTTCCATTCAAGATTGTGGTCATGGATTTAGTAGTCTACCTGTATTGGGTTTTATTCGTATGTTTATTACACTATATGGAAACGGAATAGATAAAGGGGAGGTTTGGGTACCCATAAACCGGTTTAACCCTACCGATGGCTTTTGCTAGGGCCTGTACCAAGTCCGGCTGTCCCAAGTTCTTATCGTTGTATACGTTTGTCTTTTGTCTTATTCGTGTTCTTCATGTGTAGTTCCATGGCAGATTCTGGCATGTAATAATAATTTTTGGCCATTGCAGGTGTTTTCTGTTATCCATTTTTTGCATTTACGACATATCGAATGCTTTAAGGTCAAGTCGAAGTAAATGAACGCCATCTAGTGTCGATTTTTATAAATGCCCTGTCCCTGACGTTTCCGATTGTTACACGTTGTCCTGTATGACGTTACGGTGGTTATGACGTTAAAATTTCACTGCTGGAGGCAAATATGGCGGAGCAAAATCGGCATAACAGATTTAATTTCCTATGTTCAAATATAGAGCAAGCCACTTAAATAATACTGTCAAATAAAGTAATACGTCAATATGTACTTCCAAATCAGCTTATTCAACATACTGTATCAAAAGTTACTCATATAACAATGCGAAATGGGGCCTTTTTACAATCGGAAACTAAAACTAACTGTCAATAGCATAAACTTGACAATTTCCCTATGTAGCATTGTAACAGTTTGTGAAGTGGCTTCTGGAACAGTGCGTTTAGGTAGCTCACAATTCGAAACGATTTGATTCTAAAATTTGGGTTCTAAGTTTCAAGACAAAGTATTAGGGTTTATTGCTTTC
Organism: Modiolus philippinarum; assembly: GCA_002080025.1. Classification (NCBI taxonomy): domain Eukaryota; kingdom Metazoa; phylum Mollusca; class Bivalvia; order Mytilida; family Modiolidae; genus Modiolus; species Modiolus philippinarum. The sequence continues at coordinate 27,086 of MJUU01062655.1, forward strand.
GTTTTTCGCTACCAGGAAGAAAACTGAACCATGAAAGTTTGCATGGTCCCGGATGTTATGAATGAAGACCTCGTAGATGCACATAATCATTGCCCGATGTAAAATTGTTAAAACAATTCATGTAATGTTCCGGACCGTATGAGTATTTGGGCCGAAAGCGTACGGTCGGGGTAATGTATTATCTAAATGATCAAAAGCAGAGATATAAATCCCCGTTATATTGATTCAGTTCACCCTTAACTGTATTTTTTTCTTCAGTTAATACTCTGTTCAGTTGTAAAATTATGAAAATGTACTGAAAAGACAAAATTATCTCAATTCATATTTGGATAATTTACCGTTGTTTACAAATGAAAAGCAGTGAAAATACTTGAATGTTTAAAACATGGAAAGGGCGACAGCATTTAGATATACCATTTTACTAAATAAAATGTTCTCCTGATCCTGTACCACATAGCCGGCTTGGACGTATTAATTCGGATCCTCGACTAAACAAACTGGGTAACATTATTATTGTATTTTATCATATCTTTTTATTAGGTATACCACCCCCCGTTTTACGTAATGCTTTCAGACTGTAGAGTCTAAACTATAAAATCAGTAAATGTCACATATCAGAATGTGCAGAAGGTTGAAATTGAAGTGTTGCAACTTTATTGCATTTCCCTATTAATGTCACAATATTAATCGATTAATGTTGTTCACCTATATTTTTGAAAATTATATTTATATATAATATAATTATGCTTACAGTAAATGTGCCACATATATTTCAGTCAAACGTTTTTGAGATGCCCAAATGGTCACCATACCGAAACTGTCTGGCTCGATCAAGATTAATGAGTATACGCACAAGGTCGGACCGTACGCGTGTACGGTCGTACCATACGCATACGGTCCGACCATATAAGTAAACGCATATAGTCCGAAACGTATACTCGGACGGTCCAAATACGCGTATGGTATGGAACAGAAATACTTAGTGAACTTTCTTTCAATATTCAGTTTGTTGTTAATAGTTTAAATTATTTTCATAACAAAAAAGCATGTTGAAAACGTTTGACGGTATGGCAAGGCGATATCAAAAAATCGCAGCGGAAATAATGGGAGTGGAATATGCTCCCAGGACGCCCGAAAAGTGTTTGAGCGGAATGTCCGCGATGGTGTTGTATCTTAACTATCAGAAGACTATTGCGGGAAACCTAGGACAACTAGGTATAAATGTATTTTTGAGAAAAATTTTGCAACTTTTTCTAGCAATAAAATATTCAGATTACTTATATCCAGACTTGGTTTTATTTTCAGCACAAGATTTACGCAAGATTTGACATAAATTTCTTTGCACACACAAAACATATAAAAAATGCTAAAATAATGTTTTTTTTTCTNTTTTTTTCTTTTGAATAAATACCAATATATCCGTCAATTTTGTTCTGTAGAAGGCCTTTCCGACAATTTATGACTAATCAGTACAAATTACACCGAAATGCACAGAAAACCGGAATTATGATTTAAGGCCAAAGTTCCCAAAATGACTAAAGCAATTTTCATGCAAGGTCAGTGCTTTACATACGATGGAGATATACTTGAGTTAACTGTATAATTTCAGAAAATGATTATCTTTTGAAAACAACTCTTTTTTCCTCTTGCATGTGATTACATAGCGAGACAGAATTTCTAGATCAAAAGACAACAAATGCTCCGGTCTGATTACTACTTCCGATCTGCTGATAAAAAAGTCCGTTAAAGTTGCGACAAGGCCATATTTTTGTTTTTTTTTAATTCCAAGTAATTTTTAATGAATTGAAAACTAAACATAATCAAAACATCCATATGCATGGTAATTTGGTGGATAGTATATCAAAATAGTTATGCGCACGTATACTTGTATTTTCGGCTGAAAGAATATATAAATGAGAATGTAGGAAAAATAAAGATACACATGTATGTGTTGTCCATTATTAGATGACCGAGACCATGAGGTTATAAAGCCAGTTTGTTAGAGTGCTTTAGTGTTTGTTCCATATTTACCAAAAGCATACATCTGTACGCTCAATTTAACGTCTTTTGGACAATGTTTCAATCTCATAGCATCGACGTTATACTCGACGTCGTAGAAAATTACTTATTTTCCAACTTGTTTCCTTTATTCGACAGCTTACAGCAGTGAAACGAACCCGGTTCCCCCATTTTTTAAAATCTTTTCTGAAAGCTCTGAATTTAAACATTAACATATCAATTTTTAAAAAAANGCGTAAAATTGGCATTTTCCCTATATATTGTATGTTAATTTCTTTCAAGTCGGTACCTTACTTTGAATACGAATTGTGAAAAAACGAGATCGGTTACCCCAATTTTATTTTTGGTATTTCGAATCTACTCAACAATAGAAACATCATATAAAAAAATTTCAAAAATTCATGGTTTCAGTCATTTTACTTCGACTTGACCTTAAAACTTACTTGGAGACTTCATGCCAGAAATTAAGATCCATTGCAAGCTTGTCCACAATTATTAATCTGTTCTTTAAGAAAACACGAGTTTGGAACATGTTTGTTGAACCAGTTGTTGGAAAAGTCTTGTCTATCCCTAAAAGGAAAGTATTAATATCAGATATATAAATAAAGCCAGTTTATATATCAAAAAGAAGGAGTATCAAGATCCCGAATCTTCAAATCATTTTTTCTTATAGCATTTAACGACAACAGGACACTCAAAAACGGACTGTCAATAGTAATAAAAATGATAACAATAAAAATATGAATATGAATTTGAAATGAGGAGTAATAACAAAATTAATGAACAAAATTGTCAAGAGGCAAAAAGACAAAGCAGGTGGCAAACCAACGAAAAATTTGTCGACCACAATGGTCCTGACTTGGTACTGGCATTTCAAAAGAAATCGTGGGTTAAATCAGTGTTTTGGCGTGCCATACCTCCTCTTCCATTACAGTAGCAGCCGGTAGCAACTCAACAGCATTTACTATTGAAAGGACATAGACGGTCAAAAGAAATAATTATCTCAGTATAAAATAAAAAAGAATGTTGAATCGAAATTCGGACAGAAACTTCAAATGTTTCCACAAGATAGGTGATACCATTTTTTTTTCTCAATGATCGTATGAGACGGATTTTTTGAAGCATTGATTCATAAGGTGGTCACGAAGATAACAATGTCTAATGTATAAGTATGTATAATTTGTGCTAGCTTCCGCGTCAACAGTGCAATATACACACTGTAAGCAGAAGAAGTTGGAATATTTCTCTTAATGTTAAGGAAAAACAACGGCAGTAGAATACCGAAGGAACAAAGCACAAGATTACACAAATCAAAGTCCAGAAACAAGGCAAAAGCAAGAACACCAGAAGACGGAAGGCCAAAGACACCACATGCCAACAAAACACACGAACACCAAATACACAACACAAAAAACTAAAGCACCAACGGTGTGAACTCTCAAAAAACAGAGTGTTATCAGGTGCTCCGGAAGGGTAAGCATGTCCTGGTCTGTATACAGCACCCGTCACATGGTCATTGAGGAATGTTTTGAATGGTCTGTTAGGTTACTGATTGGTTACTGCCATTTTCTAACCTAGAGACAAAACCAATTGAAAACCATGGCACGCGTCACTTCTCTAACCCTCAAACGGTACCACGGTAAAATTTTGAAAAGCTTTTGTAATTACTTTAGTATTCTAACATGGACAAGGACAAATCGGTACCACAAACATCAGTGTCGAAGACAAAACTAAAATTTAACAAGACAACACAAAAAACTAAAGCACTGACAGTGTGAACTCCTATAAAAACCGAAAGCGACATCAGGTGGTCCGGAAGGGTAAGCATGTCCTGCTCTGTATACAGCACCCGTCACACTGCCAGTGGGCCAATCCAGGGCAAAGTCAAAACCGGTAGTGCCAAATCCGGGAAGACGCGAATCCAGCCGAAAATGTCAGCCCCACCTGCGACACTGACACCTCACATCCATCCATGATGTGGTGGTGACGGCCACAGAATCTCCGAAGGGACGAAAGCAACAACGGCCGAACACATGCACGATCCAGAAGCCTCTGTGACAATGCTTTCGCCCTTCCTACAAAGTCACTGCACGCACCGCACGCTCCACAGTAACGAACCAAATGCGAAACACACACCCCACACACCAGGGATTCAGGTACACCGCAGCAGAGAATGGGAAAGTTCACAACCGGAAAGCCAAAATCAAATTGATAATTTGAAAAGTAAAATCGTCCGTTTAGTCGTAAATTTTAATACTTGGATGATCATTGTCGTCAAATTCGAGAAGTCAAAAAAAAAGAAAAAAAAGATGTAAATATAGCGGGTTCTGTCGTTTCCTTCATCTATAGATCTGGAGGATATATTGATGGGATCCATTTAGTAAAAGATGCGTTATTAATGGAAAGAACATCATCAATGTATCTTTTAGTGGATTGAAGGATCTAGCATCGTTTATTTTATGATCATTTACGAGTCCCTTGAAACAAACACTCTCGTAGGAATATAAAAACAAGTCTATGAGTAGAGGAGCACAATTGATTAAACTTTGTTGATTAAACTTGTTGATAAATAGCACCTCCAAATATGACAAATATATTATGAAAAAGAAAATCATGCAAAATGCACGCCTGTTTTTCATCGTAGAAAAAAGAAGGGAAACGGGGAATGTGTCAAAGAGACAAAGACCCAAAGGGGAGTAATAACAACTCAAAGCTACCATAACATTTTCAATGAAGGTGAGGAAACCCCACACCCAACGGCAGGTCTGAGTCGTAGCATACTTTTCCTGTTAAACTGCTTTTTGAAAAAATGTGGATTTCTCTAATACAACATTTTAATTAATCGGCAAGGGCTTTTTGAATGTAACCTTTGATTCGTGATTTCAGCTTATCACGAGGAAGTATGGAATAGAGTGTAGAAAAATGGAATGTTAGGAGAGAATGTATTTCCGAAAATCAACGGGATTAAATATTTTCTTATAAATCCAAGGAACAAAGAGAATTTCAGAATGACTTTATTTAAAGTCTTATCTGGTCGACGTCAAATCTAAATTACAAGAGCTGGTTCCTGCCGTGGGTATAGTCTCTAAAAGATATAAGTGACTGTTGATGTATGTTTATGCATTTCTGGTCTCGAATGTACTTCCAAAAAAAAAAAAAAAAAAAACTTACTATGTTTACTGGCCTTTGATGTCAGTTTGTGCACTTCTTGTCTCATATAAATTTCCAACAGCTGAATTTCCTGCGGTCTTTTCATTGAATTAAGAAATTCTATTATTTTTGACGCAAAACTTTGCCAAAGGAGCAGCTAAAGAGCAAAACAAATCGATTAAATTTCTGAAACAATCATTTGTAATGAGTAATTAGCATATACCATTATGCATTTCAAAATCACACTTAATTACAATAGCATTAGAAAAATAGATTTACTATTTTTACATACTTACTGCTTCGTGCTGACTTGTACATTTTTGTAAAACGCAAGAGTTTTCCGGATCAGTGAGTGTTCTGATACTAAATGCTTGACAGTATAAATGAACACTTATATGGGAATTTAAAAAATCAAAAATTTAAATCAATAAAAAATGAAAATAAATAAATAAATACTAGAGGCTCTCAGGAGCCTGTATCGCTCACCTGGCTTTCAGTTGCCATAATCGTGGTAACATTGTAGGTTATACAGTTGATCTTCAGTCTCAAACTTTAGTACCTCAAACACCACCAATATCCTGAACAGTATTTAAAGTCTGATCCATACTTGCCAACCTCTAATGGACCAAATGAGGGTTATGACCCTCTTTAAAAAAAAGAAAATGAGGGTTATAGCGCACAACAATATTTCCAGACCAAGAAAAAGTACTTACAACATTTTTAGTCTTGTAAAGGGTAAAAATAAAAAGCACAATATTTAGAAAATCATTTAATTTTGCACACTCCATAAAGAATATATCAAAAATACTATAAGTTTAGAAAATTCCAACATTTTAACCCCAAAACCCTGGAAAATGTAACATTTTTTCTCAATAAGGGTGATGAGGGTCATAACTTGCAAAAGAGGGAGATTTTGAGGGTCATATACTAAAATACTAAAATAAAGAGGGTGTGACCCTCCAAATGAGGGTGACTTGGCAACTATGCTGATCATGTTTTACTATATTTCTTTTTTGGGCTTTTTGACAAAAAAACGTTCTCGCTAAGGACCACTTTCGACACCAGTTTTGAAATCGAGACGTCATTTTGTAAATGGCCGTCATACAACGAGTTTCAACATCGATTTTGTAGTCGCAACATCAATATCTATTTGGACAAAAAAATTTCATTGAAATCGGAAAATGTTGAAATTTCCCGCCTTTTTTTGTGGCCATTTTGAAAATGGTAGTCAACGAATAATTTTAACATCGGTTTTAAAGTTGCGATATCAATACCTATTTGGAAACCAAATTTCATTGAAATTGGACAATGATGAATTTTCCCACCTTTTTGGGGACCATTTTGAAAATGGCAGTCAACGAACTATTGCTTACATCTGTTTTGAAGATACAACATCTAAACCTATTTGGAAACCAAACTTCATTGAAATCTGACAATGTTGAATTTTCCCGCCTTTTGTGGTGGCCATTTTAAAATGGCGTTCAACGAACAATTTTCAACACAGGTTTTGAAGTCGCAATATCAATATCTATTTGGAAACCAAATTTCATTGAAATCGGACAATGTTGAATTTTCCCGACTTTTTGGTGGCCATTTTGAAAATGGCAGTCAATGAACAATTTTCAACACCAGTTTTGAAGTCGCCACGCATGGCAAACATTTCACCATTTTACACTTAACCTTCATCTTCTATAGTTTTGGAAATAAAAGACGAAAAATACGAAAATTTTAAAAATTTTGTGAAAAAAGAGCAATTACTCCTTCAAGGGTTTATGAATTTTCTACAAAATTTCAGGGTAGGTAGAACTTACTATGCTGCCCATTTTTGCATTTACACTTGACCCTCTATCTGTTACACTTTTTGAAATAAAAAATAAAAAATTCAAAATTTTGGAAATTTTATGGAAAAAGGGCTCCGAGACGGGTTTTCAGATTTTCTTCAAAATTGCACAGTGGGTAGATCTCATCATGCTGATCATTTTTACTTCTATCAGAATTTTGATATCTGTAACGGTTTTCGAGTAATTTGCAAAAAACAGCAATTTACCCCTATGTTCTATTTTTAGTAACAGCGGCCATGTCTACGGACATAAAAATCACAAACTTGAAAGTGCATACCCTGGTGATGATTCAGGCCAAGTTTGGTTAGTATTGGCCCAGTAGTTTCAGAGGAAAAGATCTTTGAATAAAAGTTAACGGACGGACGGACGACGGACGACAGACGACGGGCGACAGACGACGGAAGCCGAGTGATCGCAAAAGCTCACATGGACTTTGGCCAAGTGAGCTAAAAAAGGAAAAAAGAAAGTTTCATATGATCGAATTTAAATCAGATACAAATGGAAATGGTACAAACTAGATTTGAGGTTCACGGGAGTAAGTACATGTACCGGACTTTCTGTAATACACAAAAAGCACAGACACACAAAAAAAATAAATACACTCAATGGATTAGTTGGAATGTAAGCGTACTTTCTTTCCGGCGTGCAGAATTTCCGGGTATATAAAAAACCTATTATATTTCTACCTTGATGTTTATTCCGTCACGGTCAGTACTCCATTGTGATTGGTCAATTAGATAGTGTGGATAATCTACCCTAGTGCATTTTATCCAAAAGGAATGATACACTGCCGGAACATGAACATTAATTTATTTAATCACTGATAATTATGGGTAAACAATATTTTATATATTTTGTAGCGCTCCAGGTTAAGTGCTTTGCGACAATTAAAATCTAGTAAAACATTGTCACGTAGGATAATGGTAAACTTCAATTAGTAAATAGTTTCAGGGGGTATATACCTACGTAATACGTGACTTTCGAGATAAGAACTCTCGTGTAATTGAAGTCAGAAACGGTTGTCTAAAATACCAGTTAGACAGAATCACGGGAGATCTGGATAACTTTAAATAAATATATACCACATAAAAAGACAAAATATTTATAAAATTGATGCGCATTCTATAATTTTTCCTCCATTACAATTCTTGAACACAATTTTAATTGGCGAAAAACAATTAGCCTGAAGCGCTACAATTGATTAAATATAAATCGCCCTTAGCTCAACAGTGTTCAATAGTTAGTGATATCCTCTAAATATATTGATGCATTGATTTTTTTATACAATAATAGATTGTTCCGGTATGAACACAACTCCCGCATCATTAAACATACAATTCAGAAGTCGCGCATCATTCAGCATATCAGGAATCTAGTCAGTCCTGGTAATGAGGCAATTATTTCTGTCTTCACTTACGAAAAAGTTTCTTATTAAAGGTCTCGTTTTAATGTACCAAGTTCTGGAAATACAACTAAACTAAAGTGAGAACCGAACCGTGAATTCGTAAATCTAATTATGCCTTTACCCGATGCCTGACTCTGCAGACTGACTCATTTAGTTCATTTAATCAAAGATCTATGTAATAAAAATAATAACTATCCTAGACTCTGATTATAGAAAAAAAGGATGAACTCGTGATCGAATATCGCGCAAATATGAGTGCATTTGTGAATTACTGCGTTTTGCAATACTTTGTTGACTAGATAATTAGAAACTCGTACCTGTTATATACTAGTATATATAGTTATATCTTAGTACAAATAACTAAATACCGAAGTTACTGTGAATTTACTTTCTGCATATGCGCATTTCGACAACTTATGTCTCTTCAGTGCAGATAAAAATAATGGATCTAACACTTTAAATACAACTTAAATTTTACCGTTTTCCTTTTCCTTATTCTTCTTGGTTTTGGCTTTTCTTGCTTTTTATCTTCCGATAGAATAGAGTTTGGTGAAAATTCTGGCCTGTCCGACTCTGTTTCAGGTGGGAATGTTTCTAAATACTTTGGATACCTGTTGACGATATGATGATTAGTTTCCTCGGCATGTAACTTAAGCACAAATTAATTTTATCAAAGTACAAATCCATTCATGAAAATGTTGAATAAAGATATGCGAAGTGTTAGAAGGCCTCATAGTGAATTCAAGATGAAGAATATCAATAAAAGTGATCTTTCATTTGTTTAATCCTATGTTATTTTGTAGGCATTTTGTCGGATGTACATTTACTCTATATCCTTCGCTAATGCAAAATGTAAGATTACCAAACTGAAACCTAATTTAGTACACTGGAGAATGATCAGTTGAATTTCATTTGCATTAATCTTTACAGGATCGGTAATGACAGAATACCGAAGATACTGTGAATTTAGTTACTAGATATGACGAGAATGCTCCGTTATATATCATTTGCATTAATCTCTACAGGATCGGTAATGACAAAATACCGAAGATACTGTGAATTTAGTTACTAGATATGACCATTTCGACAAATTATGTCTCTTCAGTACAGATAAAAAAAAAACATTTGGAAGACCTTAACCTAAAATTTTTAAAATCTAAAAGAGAACAAATAATCGAGAATATATTAATGAAAAGTAAAAATCAGCTAAGGACGATGAGGATACTCCTAAATATTAAGATAAAAATTCTAAAATTTAGATATTGCAAGTTTACAAATAAAATCGTTTTTCAGATCAGCATCAAAGTACTGACTACTGGGCTGGTGAAAACTCCCAAGGACTAAACAGTCCACCGGCAGAGACATCGGCCAAATGGTAATGAATAACAAAATACAGTGAAACTTGATTTAAGTGGTCACCTACGGATAGGAGTCAACCTGGCTTTCCAAGAAAAATCAAGAAAGGTGGCCTTTAAAATGAGGTTTGATTTATATGAAATATACTACAAAGGGAACTATATAAGGTGACCTTTAAAATCAGGTGCGTGCTTATTCAAGGTGGCCGCTACTGAGCCGAAAATACTTTGAATTAAGTTTCTGCTTACGGCCATTTCGACAACTTACGTTCTTCAGTGCAGATCACATCAAAACATTTCGAGGACCTCAAACAAAAAAATTGTAAAATCTGAAAGAGAACAAGGTCGTTTTAACCTGGATATGGGATGTTGTCTCCTTGACATTTACCCCATTTCCTTTCTTTTTCATAAGTAACCAAAATGATATAGCTGAAAAATCAAAATCAGCTAAGGAAAGGGCTCTGCACGATGGAAATACTCCCGAGTTTTAAGCAAAATCTATTTTTTTTATATATTGCAACTTTACATAATGTAAATATTTTAACCAACCATAAATTAGCGCAGTTCTTATGTCACAAAAGGAAAACAAGACAGAAGAGTTGCTCCAAGTACGTAAAAGCAATGTTTCCGGATTTCGATAAAATTTTACATGAAAATGCATCAAATCGAGTTGGATATCCAGAGACTGATATGCTCAGTATTACCGAACTGGACACTATCACGAAATTATCGGGTCACTGTGAAGGAATCACGTGCGGGTTGCTATGCTGACGTCATGGTTTGGCAATCATGATTTTTGTGTTACTTTAAACATATTTATTCAGCACAATAATGCATGACATGTAATGACAAACAATTTTTTAACTAATGCTTCATGAAAGAAGAAATATAAGCAAACATAAATCGCTTCAGTGATAATATAATTACTGAATAAATAATGAACACAACGGAACGAAATAAAATATATATGTAGATGAAATGCAACATACCAGAAAGTTTAAGTAATGTTGTGTTTGTCAGTTTGAAAATCTCTTATTTTTTTATTTTTGTGTTCATACCCGTAATACGTTGAATGGAGAATTCATATAGATTATTGCAATATACAATAAATTAATTGCACTAAAATAAAAATTTCAGCTTATTACTATTAATTATAAAGTTCAATTTCTCATTTTGTGAATGACAGATAAAAGAAATATATAGCATTTTGTTTTTGATACGGACTTTATCACGGCGTAACGGATCAAGCTCGCCCTGACAGGCTCTCTTGATTTTGAACGTGAAAAAGTCCGTATCAAAAACAAAATGTGCTTTATTCCATATTTAAATTGCGAACTTATTAAAATGCACCTTACACTTTTTCTGCAAAAATGAAATGTTTTAATACATCGGCAAACGAATACCGAAGCAAGAACTTGGAAATGAGAAATTTTAAAATCATTAATCCAAAATCGCGGCAATTCACAGCAACATGAATTGAGACAGTATGACAAAGACAAAGCAAATAAACAAAAATGAACAAGAACGTCACAAAACTAAAGCACTAGCAGTGTGAACCCCTATAAAAACTGAGGTATCATCAGGTTCTCCGGAAGGGTAAGCATGGTCTGCTCCACGCGTGGCACCCGTCACACTGCCAGTGAAAAGTAGTAAGTCTTCCACGGAAGACATGTGTTGCCTGCGTAATAAAAGTAAAAGTAAATTACGTCAAACAGGAAGTGGGCATGCAAGAGATCCCAGACTCTCTTACACATTATAGGCCCCATACTGATACTCCATGCCAAATTGCAGAAGGCAGGGATATGTGGTGTCTGAGAAAAACGTGACAGAAATTTTCAAAACTCGAAAAATATTCCAAGTTCAGTCAAACAGGAATGGTCATGCCAGAGATTCAAAACTCTATTACACGGTATAGGTCCCCATACTGACACTTCATGCTAAATTACAGAAGGCTGGGAAATGTGGTTCCTGAGTAAAACTAGAAAAATATTCTAAGACCTTCTTAGTTCAGTCAAACAGGAATTAGGCATGCCAGAGATTCAAAACTCTATTACACGGTATAGGTCCCCATACTGACACTTCATGCTAAATTACAGAAGGCTGGGAATTGTGTATCCTTAGTAAATTGTGACAGAAATGTTTTGTGGCACCAATCGGCAAAAATATTCTAAGTTCCGTCAAACAAGAAGTGGCCATGCAAGAGATCCCAAACTTTATTACATGATATAAGTACCCATACTGATATTCCATGCCAAATTGCAGAAGGCAGGGATATGTGGTGTCTGAGAAAAACGTGACAGAAATTTTCAAAACTCGAAAAATATTCTAATACCTTCTAAGTTCAGTCAAGCAGGAATTGGGCATGCCAGAGATTCAAAACTCTATTACACGGTATAAGTCCCCATACTGACACTTCAAGCTAAATTACAGAAGGCTGGGAATTGTGTATCCTGAGTAAAATGTGACAGAAATGTGTTGTGGCACCAATCGCCAAAAACATTCTAAGTTCCGTCAAATAGGAAGTGGCCATGCAAGAGATCCCAAACTTTATTACATGATAAAGGTCCCCATACTGATACTACATACTGAATTGTGACGGAAATTTTCAAGACGCAAAAATATTCTAAGTTCCGTCAAACAAGAAGTGGGCATCCGAGAGATCCAAAACTCTGTAACACGGTATAGGTCCCCATACTGATACTCCATGCCAAATTTCAAAGCTCGAATGCATAGTTCCTGAGAAAACTGTGACAAATTTTTGTGACGCCGACACAGACGACGACGCTGACGACGACGCAAGACGACGGATAGTGATCCTTATATGTAGCCACTGCGTGAATGCAGGCGACACAATTATATATTTATAGAACATAAATTTTATTTCTTTTGCACCATCATATCAGTTTTGCAGAAAAATTGTATGATACATTTATATTTGTATTTAAAGTGAAGATTCAAATTATTTTACGTTCAGTCTAAAGCATATTCATAACGTTCATCGATAGGGACGCTAATTTATCGGTAATTTGTATGAATTTCCTTTGATCTACAGATAATGATAATCCCAGTATTACCGAACTGGACATTATCACGAAATTATTAGGTCACTGTGAAGGGGTCACGTGCGGGTTGCTAAGCTGACGTCATGTTTTGTACTATTTGTCGTGTTCATACGCGTAATACGTTGAATGAAGAATGCATTTAAATTATTGCAATTATTAGCTTTGCTTAAATAGAAATTTCAGTTTAATTCAATTTATTTTAGATTTCTGTTTATGATTTTATGAATTACCGTTAAAAGAAATATACGAAATTTTGTTTTTGATACGGACTTTATCACGGCGTAACGCATCAAGCTCGCCCTAGCGGGTTCACTTGATACTGGCCATGATAAAGTCCGTATCAAAAACAAAATGTGTTATATTCCATATTTACGTACCTCTCACCTTAACACCAGTAGTGATCTGTTTCATCAGGGTAAAATCATATTGGTTATTTGATCTCTATCAGTTTTGAAGATCTTTGAGTTTATGGTCTTCCAAACGTTTCGATTTTATATGCACTGAAGAGACATAAGTTGTCGAAATGCGCATATGCAGAAAATTCACAGTAACTTCGGTATTTAGTTATCTACAATATTATACAATTATGGTCCTTTGCAGAGGTAAATACGCATTTTTACTGACCCATATTCACCAAGACCATCGGTCTAGATGAATATCTGCTTTTCCAGGTCAATAAAAAAGTATTCCCCTTACAAAAGACCATGAACGCTTTATGATAGTTCAACACGTTATGACGTCATGAAGTGAATATCGCTACAGCAGGTGAATACTTTTATTTATTCTATAATATATAAATACTAATGGTAAAGTTGCATTGACATTAAAATGAATAAAAAAGGATATTCACTCGATAGAAAGGATATTCACTCCATGAAAAGGATATTCACCGCGGGAAACGTCACGTGCGACATATTTTTAGAAAAAGGGAAATCCCGTATTTATATCGTCCAATCACATTGCTATGGAACATTGTCGCGTGACAACGTCATCGGCATCACTAAAAACAGAATTGCTTCGTCTAAAGAAAAGAAGATCAGCGAAAATGGTGCAAATATGCAAAGAGGAAGACACTTAAAATACGAAACAAGTCAGCGTAACACTGGTAAAGGGGTTGACACAATATTTTGGGAAAAAATCTCCCGACGGATGTCGACAACACATAGCGCAGAATCGTCGCACATTACACAGATGCAAGGAGTGAAAAGGAAGAACACAAGCATTCATTTAAAAGACAGAAATCATCGATTATTTAGGATAAAAAATTTATTCTTTAAATAAAGTCTTTAAAGAACGTTCGCTTGTTACATTAAAATGTCAATTCCCTCCCTTCTCCACAATCTCGCACCAATGACGAACAATGGAAAAAAGCCACAAACTCAGTGTTAGCTAGAATCTGTAAATTTCTGACAGTACAGATAATAATAATGTTATATTTATTGTTTTACTTATCCTCAAAATATTTTTTGAAAAGTATGTATTTCATTTATTTTATGCAAATGTTCAAAGCCTCTTTAATCGTTAATTCGACACCCATAGAAAATTTCTAGGTGTATAGTATAATACATAATAAAAAGAATTATTATGTATTTATCGGATAATAGAATAAAACAGTTACTGTCTTTAGTTTCGGTAAATGTGCAGTGCCATGCGGCTCGATGAATATCTGTTTCCCCAAAAGTCAATAACACTGCACATTTACCTCAACAAAAGACAGTAACTGTATATTATTCCCCTCCTATGATTTCGTTGCAAATATAGAGTAACATCAAAACAACTGTTTAATAAACATTTCCATTTCAAACTCTATTGTTGATAAGTACTAACTACTTACCATTTACGTTCCATGGATCTGAATACACTGGCTTGAGCACATACGAGAACACCGATTGGAATTTTTTCCATAGTAGGTATTTGTCTAATAATATCATCTGTACAATCCAATAGCTGACCTGTGGTATACGTATTACATCTTAATGAATAATTGAAAGTTTTAAATGGGTTTACAGATTTCACCACTGTATACGATCTTACTTTTACATAAAATATCAATAACTCTCCAAGTAACATGTAATCTTATACTCTTAAATTCTAAATTGAGGAAATTGAGATTTCTACAGCACGCAATTTTCATTGTTTATTCTAGGAATATGTTTGAGATCACCTGCTTGAAGTTTTAAATAAGGTCAATAAATACATTAAATTGCATTTAATGCAAAACAAAAATGATAAATAATTAAGAAATAATTCATGGCAGGTATATGGTTATTGGAAATTTAACCATGGGCTGAACCTTTATATTTGAATTTAACCCAGAGCGTTAGCGAGGGGTTGAATTTGCGAATATAAGTAATATAAAGGTATATAAGTAATATAAAGGTCCAGCCCATGGTTAAATGACATTAACCTGCTATGAATTTTCTATTCTGAAGCGACCTACGCAAAGTCGGATTCCCCGCCTCCATTGCTGTCAATGTCTATGACGTCAAAATACACAATCTGGCTTTTCAAACAGACGCAAGTTCGAAATTCTTTTCGAAAGCAAATCAATACACATTTTGCGTGTCTGAATGGCATGATTTAATTTATAAAACTCTTCTTTACCTTTACTTTCTCCATAATCTAAGACGAACAAAATAAATTGTTGTTTTTTCATCCCGTGTACTCATATTCCGTGTGATTGAGCGCCGTCAAGAAAGGGAAAAGATTAAAAGTGAAATCATCCCTTTTATCATATATTTTAGTTTACGTTGGATGAAGAATGCATTTAAAATATTGCAATTAACAATAGATTAACTATGATAAAATAGAAATTCCAGCTTCTTTCCACTCAATATGCGGGCTCACATGATTTTAGCCGTAATAAAGTGCGTATCAAAAACAAAATGTCCTATATTCCATCTTTACAGTGATGTCGTTATTTTATTATTACTACTGATATTACTACTGTTGTTACTACTGTTATTACTACTGTTGTTACTACTGTTATTACTACTGTTATTACTACTGTTGTTACTACTGTTATTACTACTGTTATTACTACTGTTATTACTACTGATATTACTACTGTTGTTACTACTGTTGTTACTACTGTTATTACTACTG
>MJUU01062655.1:43945-68356 GCA_002080025.1 Modiolus philippinarum
TGTTATTACTACTGTTATTACTACTGTTATTACTACTGTTATTACTACTGGGAAGATGACGCTGCTGGTAAACTGATAGTATTCGAGGATATATACCAACCCGGTTAGCAGTAATTCGGTGTTGGCCCGAAAACCGAGCCAATTTTGGAAAACGTAAGTAAATTTTGTTTAAAACTAAACATCTTTCTCTTGCATAGCCCTGTCCTAAGCTGATCGTGGCTTTTCGTTCATAACTTGTCGGTAATCTGTTCGCTATCAGTATAAAACATAATTCGGTTTATGAATTTCCAATTGTTTTGATTTGATCTGCATTTAGGAGACGTAAGATGTCGAAATGGCCATATGCTGAAACTAAGTCAACAGTAACTTAGGTATTTTGTTATTAATTGTAGACATATAGTTTCCATAACGAGAACTAGTTGATTATGAAATTTCTCACATCGAGTTAAATAAATTTTGCAAATGTTTGAAAGCGAGACTGCCGAGCAAAATTTATTAATCGAGATGTGAGAAATTTCATAATTAACGTGTTTAAGTTGTGGAACTGTTTCTCTAATGACTGGACGAAAAACACCGAGGATTGTATTCCGAATGAATTTGGCGGGAAATGTCACGAAACTTGTTCTCCTCTCTAGAGAGGAGAACAAATGTTTCCACACCATTCAGGAAGTGTGAAAACTGGATAGAAATTAGAGAAAAAGAATTTAATATGTTTGCCTTCCCTAAATTTAAAATACAAAAATACAACAAAAGAAATAGTCAAGTTGATAACATATCTAAACAAAAGAACAAAAAGGAAAAGTGGCGGACAAAAAGCGCCATTTTGCGGACAAAAAGTAACAGTGGACAAAAAGCAATGTGCCGACAAAAAGCACTGTATCAAACGAGTACTTTCCAACAACGCACAAAGTTGTACAGGATGTAAAAATTAACCTTACCTTGTTTAACGCTTTTGCTGAAGTATTTTCTGTATATGTTGTTTATCATATTTTGACGCATTCGTCCTGCCGGTATATTTCGCAACTCTTCCACATTTTTCCAGAATGCAAGGGGGTAGGGCATCTTGTTGGCGACTAAAAACCTTTTGAAAAATTCGTAGTGAAGCGGAGAATTCAAAACCTCCATAAATGACCTGAAAAATTGATCAAAGTACATTGTATATGTTATGGACTAGAATTCATGCTATTAATACCAGAAAGTTAAAGTTATATATAGGTTCTCCTTCGGGTAAGAGCGAATTTGTAATAATTCTTCCCTCCAGATGTCGATTTTCAACATGCAAGCTTTAGCAAGAGCTTGCATGCTTTGAGAGCATGTATTTGACAAGGTAAACGTAATTTAAAGTTTTTAATGAATGGTCCGAATTTAATTTGACAAAATGACTGGGATCTAAGAAATTTTCAATAAAAGTTTCGATTTTTAGCTCACCTGGCCTAAAAGGCCATTTGAGCTTTTGCCATCACTTAGCGTCCGTCGTCCGTAATTCCGTCGTCCCTCGTCCGTCAACTCTGAAACTGATGGGCCCATTGTAACCAAACTTGACCAGAATCGTTACCAGGGTATGCAATTTCAAAATTGTGTTCGATTAGAAGCCTGGTCAAACATGACCGGAATTGCGAAAAAAACAAAGGGGTAAATTGCAGTTTTTGGCCAATAACTTGAAAACCGTTACAGATATAAAACATTTGACAGTGTTGAAATGATCAGCATAATGAGATCTACCTACCGTGCAAGAAAATCTGAAAACTCATCTCGGAGTTTCAATAAAAGTTTCGATTTTTAGCTCACCTGGCCTAAAAGGCCATGTGAGCTTTTGCCATCACTTTGCATCCGTTGTCCGTAAGTCCGTCGTCCCTAGTCCGTCAACAATTTCAAAAACTGTAAGCCCTTTGTAACTGCTTGGCCCATTGTAACCAGACTTGACCAGAATCGTTACCAGGGTATGCAATTTCAAAATTGTGTTCGATTAGAAGCCTGGTCAAACATGACCGGAATTGCTAAAAAAAAACATAGGGGTAAATTGCAGTTTTTGGCCAACAACTTGAAAACCGTTACAGATATAAAAAAATCCGACAGTGTTGGAATGATCAGCATGATGTGATCTACCTACTGTTCAAGAAAATCTGAAACCCATCTCGGAGTTATAGCCCTTGTTCCGTAAAATTTTCAAAATTTTTGCATTATTTAATTTTTATGTCAAAAAGTGTAAAGATAGAGGTAAATTGTAAATTGCAAAAATGTTCAGCATATCAAGATAAACCTACCCTTACATTTTGAAGACAATCCCAAACCTTTGTAGGAGTTATTGCCCTTTTCTATCAGAATTTTCAAAATTTTCATATTTTTCGACTTTTATTTCCAAAACTATAGAAGATGAAGGTTAGTGTAAATTGATAAAATGTTTGGCATGCTTACTGGTGTTGAAAATTGTTAGTTGACCGCAATTTTCAAAATGGTCGCCAAAAAGGCGGGAAAATTCAACATTGTCCGATTTCAATAAAATTTGGTTTCGAAATAGGTATTGATGTCGCAACTTCAAAACCAGTGTTGTAAATATTTTGTTGACCGCCATTTTCAAAATGGCTGCCAAAAAAGGCTGGAAAATTCAACAGTGTCCTATTTCAATGAAATTTGGTTTCCAAACAGATATTGATGTTGCGACTTCAAAACCGGCGTTGAAAATTGTTTGTTGACCGCAATTTACAAAATGATGTATCGACTTTAAAACTGGTGTCGAAAGTGGTCCTTATCAAGAATGTTTTTAATCAATAAAGCCCAACAAAGAAATATAGTAAAACATGATCAGACTTTAAATACAGTTCAAGATATTGGTGGTGTTCACGCTACCAAAGTTTGAGAGACTGAAGTTCAACTGTATTACTTACAATGTTAGCTTGATTGTGGCAAGTGAGAGCCAGGTGAGCGATACAGGCTCCTGGGAGACTGGTTTAAATATCAACATGTGATATATATCACTTCGGGCATGGATAGTCTAGTAGTATGTCCAATGGCTGTCATTGACAGCAGACAAATGAGGTAATAACAAAATTACAGAACAGAATTGCCAAGAGCCACTTTACAAGAGGCAAAAAGACAAAGCAGGTGGAAATTCTCTGGAAAATTGTAAACCGAAATTGTCCTGACTTGGTACAGCCATTTAAAAAGAAATGGTGAATAAAACATCCCCTTCTATCGCGATAGTGTCCGGTAGCGTCTCAACAACAATTGCTATTGAAAGGTCGCGATCGCCGACAGTTACAAAAATGATCATCCAAGTGTTAAGTAAAAAATGAATCCTGTATCACATTTCTGACTAAAACTTCAATTTTGCCACAAGGGAATGATTTCTATAAAAAAACTTTTTAATGACTGTTTGAAGCCTTGATTAATAAGGCAGTCACGAAGATAACTATCTCTAATGCGAGAGTCTGTATAAGGTCTCACTAACCACTTCCGGGTCAATTGGCCCCTCAGTCAAAAAGTTCCTAAAGAACCAAAATTTGAAAATATGGTGTTTCAAGTCATAAATAGTATATTTTAATGGTGAGAACATCATAAAAGGGCTTAAATAAAAGCTCATAGCATATAATTATGGGAACAAGTGTCATATTTGAAGAAAGTGTATGAATATTGTGTTTACACCTGAGTGAATGGGCATTAGTCATGGTGGGGCAGCACATGTCATCAAAAATGTAAATATTTCATATTTTTATTCGTTGCAATTTTGTGAGAAAACTAAACGGTGACCCCCATATTTTTGCAACAGGTTTGGATTCCTTAGATAAAATGCTTCGAAATAATATATGACATGAGACTCGCGTTAACCGTATATGTTGAGGGCAAAACTTTGAAATTGCCTGTTTTTGCCTTGAAGTGAATGGCAACGTTATAACCGGTTATTGAGACCTTAAGAGGCAGGCGTCATCATATCAATGAATAGGTTTTGCCCTTATTCACCTTAGCAACCATTCATTCTCTTTCCAAAAATTGCACTATCTTGTCAAATTATGGCCTGTTATCATAAATATATGGTTGAAAAATGGAAATAATATTTTATTTTCTCAAAAATGGCCAATACTAAGGTTCATACAGGTATTTCATGCTGCAGATCCTATTTCCCCTCCCTATTTCTGTTTCATTAATAACATTTATATCCTTCCCTGTAGGCTTTTTGGGTAAATATCAGCCATATTTCTGTTTCTGTACACCCATGAAGCCTACATTATACCATTTAGAGAGATATTTATAACTCATTTTGTAAAATTTATTGCAAAACTTCCTTTTCATATACAATGACTGTGCGCTTCATATGTGATGTCAAACTTCTCTAAATTTGCTCGCGACATACTGTATTTGGATATGCCAGGAAATCTTAACCGGTTATTGAACCAGTACATATTGGGTATCATTTTACTCGCAGAAGTGTGCACTTTCAATTGAAAGAGCAAAAACCCTCATTTTTAATACAAGTTGAAATCTTAAGAGGCAGGCGTCATCATATCAATGAATAGGTTTTGCCCTTATTCACCTTAGCAACCATTCATTCTCTTTCCAAAAATTGCACTATCTTGTCAAATTATGGCCTGTTATCATAAATATATGGTTGAAAAATGGAAATAATATTTTATTTTCTCAAAAATGGCCAATACTAAGGTTCATACAGGTATTTCATGCTGCAGATCCTATTTCCCCTCCCTATTTCTGTTTCATTAATAACATTTATCTCCTTCCCTGTAGGCTTTTTGGGTAAATATCAGCCATATTTCTGTATCTGTACACCCATAAAGCCTACATTATACCATTTAGAGAGATATTTATAACTCATTTTGTAAAATTTATTGCAAAACTTCCTTTTCATATACAATGACTGTGCGCTTCATATGTGATGTCAAACTTCTCTAAATTTGCTCGCGACATACTGTATTTGGATATGCCAGGAAATCTTAACCGGTTATAGAATCAGTACATATTGGGTATCATTTTACTCGCAGAAGTGTGCACTTTCAATTGAAAGAGCAAAAACCCTCATTTTTAATACAAGTTGAAATCTTAAGAGGCAGGCGTCATCATATCAATGAATAGGTTTTGCCCTTATTCATCTTAGCAACCAGTCATTCTCTTCCCAAAAAATGCACTATCTTGTCAAATTATGGCCTGTTATCATAAATATATGGTTGAAAAATGGAAATAATATTTTATTTTCTCAAAAATGGCCAATACTAAAGTTCATACAGGTATTTCATGCTGCAGATCCTATTTCCCCTCCCTATTTCTGTTTCATTAATAACATTTATCTCCTTCCCTGTAGGCTTTTTGGGTAAATATCAGCCATATTTCTGTTTCTGTACACCCATGAAGCCTACATTATACCATTTAGAGAGATATTTATAACTCATTTTGTAAAATTTATTGCAAAACTTCCTTTTCATATACAACGACTGTGCACTTCATATGTGATGTCAAACTTCTCTAAATTTGCTCGCGACATACTGTATTTGGATATGCCAGGAAATCTTAACCGGTTATTGAACCAGTACATATTGGGTATCATTTTACTCGCAGAAGTGTGCACTTTCATTGAAAGAGCAAAAACCCTCATTTTTAATACAAGTTGAAATCTTAAGGTCTCACTAACCACTTCCGGGTCAATTGGCCCCTCAGTCAAAAAGTTCCTAAAGAACCAAAATTTGAAAATATGGTGTTTCAAGTCATAAATAGTATATTTTAATGGTGAGAACATCATAAAAGGGCTTAAATAAAAGCTCATAGCATATAATTATGGGAACAAGTGTCATATTTGAAGAAAGTGTATGAATATTGTGTTTACACCTGAGTGAAAGGGCATTAGTCATGGTGGGGCAGCACATGTCATCAAAAATGTAAATATTTCATATTTTTATTCGTTGCAATTTTGTGAGAAAACTAAACGGTGACCCCCATATTTTTGCAACAGGTTTGGATTCCTTAGATAAAATGCTTCGAAATGATATATGACATGAGACTCGCGTTAACCGTATATGTTGAGGGCAAAACTTTGAAATTGCCTGTTTTTGCCTTGAAGTGAATGGCAACGTTATAACCGGTTATTGAGACCTAACTTGTGCTAGCTTTCGAGTAGCGAATCAATTGTGAAACATACACTCTGTAGACAGGAGACGTTGGAATAATACTATTCATGTTAGAGAAACTAATAATTTTGAAATTAGAATCTCCCCTTTTGTCGTATATTGTAGTACTGAGATGATCATTTTTGTAAAATTCGAAATGTAAGTCCACGAAAATGTATATCAAGTGGGTTCTGTTGTTTCCTTTATCTCTAGACCTGGAGGATATAATGTTGAAATTCATTTTTCTAAAGATGCGATTTAATGAAAGAACATCATCAATATGTCTATAAATAAGATTGAAGGATTTATCATTTTTTTTATTTTATGATCTTTTACGAGTCCATGAACCAAGACTCGTACGGTAGAGTAGAGTAGCACAATTCGTGCCCGTTGGTATACTAACTTGTTATTGATAAATGACACCTCCAAATGTGAAGTTACTCCATATCCCTTTATTTGGTCATTACGGTGGAGTTTGTCTCTCGTGCATTGTGGAGTCCGTTAAAAAAATCCCCGTGTTGGATGTGTATGCTCTTCTTATTGTGTCAGTTATGATGTGATTGTTCATGAGAGAATTTCTCATTTCAACATTTTGTTATTTTGTTTTGCAAAAATTAAACTATTTTTTTACCATTTGCATATATATTGATCACATCTCCCGATTTTACTTGGCAATGCCAAGTTTTCTTACAATCAACTAGATGAGTGCCCTTTGATCGTTCATATGTTGTATTGGCTAGGAGTCCCTTTGTCGGGCAACGGATGACAGTATATATTTTGTAAGAGTACTTTGCCCGATATGTTATGCTTGTTGAACTCCTCGCATCAATGACAAAAAAGGATACATGAATGTACCGCTGTTCAACATCTAAAAGTGAATTTCGCTCAAACCGCTTCTAGGGGCCGTCTAGAACTCACTATATTGTAGGAGTGTTTACTCTTTGTTGAAGGCCTCATCTGGACTTCGAGAGTAGGAACATCGATGAAAGCGTTGTTCAATTTGCTTATTCTTACAATTTATCATATAGATGCCGGTAAATTATCGAGTTTTATCGAATAAATCTTATAATGTAACCACTGAAGGTAAAGGATTTCTCGTCACTGGAGAAAGTGACGTCATAATATCTCGTCAATGTCGTTGTCAAATTAACAACTGGCGCATTGAAATGAAAATAAATAATCCGCATCTAAAATCTCGGTTTTTGGGTAGAAAATCTATATAATAAAAACACAACTAATCGACCGTCATAAATATCAATAAAAATGTCACTTGTGTCTATCAACGCAGTGGATTAAACTCGTTGCAGAACTTTGTTCCGCAACTCGTTTAATGCTCCTTCTTTGTTCGGCATTCATGACGGTCAATTAGTTATACTGTAAGTATATATAGGGATTTTGTCCTATGTGCATTTACTCTATATTCCTTTATTTTTTCATTATCAAAAAGAAAATCTAGCACACCGAACACCTCTTTTTCGTCGTAGCATACTTTTCCTTTTAATCTGGTGTTTGGAAAAAATGTGGATTTATAACTTATAGCTAATACGACTATTGTTTTTTTATTGAGAAAGGCTTTTTTAATGACACCTCTGATTCGTGATTTTTGTTTTTCATGAGGAAGCGTGGTATAGAGGGTTGAAAAATCAAAGGTTTTTAGCGAATGCAGTTTAGAAAATGAACGGGTTTTAAGATTTTCCAATGAATTTTTGCCTAATCCATAGAACAAGATGAAGATCAAGCGATGTATCTTTCCTTGTATGAACCCCTATGCAATTTAGCTAACCAATGCACGAATGACAGTTCTGCATTCCAATATTTAGTTAGAATATTTAGAGAAGAAATGAATGACCTGTGAGTTGAAAGGATTTCATCTTTGTCGAATGAATCTCTTCCGTGTGCAGCTTTACCTAGTGTATTGTGATCAATATGAAAAAGAAAGGAAATGGGGTAAATGTCAAGGAGACAACAACATCACATATTCAGGTTAAAACGACCCAAAAACAAAACATCTAGGGGTCATCATACGGTATTCAACACAGTGAGGAACCTCACACCATATAGCAAGCCCTAAATGGCCCCCAAAAAGATAAAAAAGTGAATAAATCAATGGTAACAAATCACATCCAATAACCCAAATATCAAGAAACTAAAATTGTATAAGAAGACAAGGACAAGCCAATGACCAACATATTCCTGAATTAGGACAGGCGCAAAAATTGCGGTGGGGTTAAACTCGTTTTCTTGGATCCAAACCCTCCCCCTATGTGTGGTGACTGGCTAAAAATAAATACACAAAAAGACTCACAGTAAAAATCAAAATAGAAAAAAGTCCAACTTATCAAGACGAGTACCCTTACAATGAAGTATATAAAACATGAAGACAATACACACAGGTACTGTCCGGACAAATGCTCGTAGTTACTGACAGCTAGCTAAGGACATAATTTTCGTTGACTATGATATCAAGCCTTCTTACATATGAAATTTCAATTGAAATACTTCTAAATAGATTTGGTATAACAACACCATCAATTATGAAAGAAGAACATGATATGGTGCAATGCCAAATACAGCCAATATGAAAAATTGTTTTAATTTAGTTATGGTGTAAAGCATTTAGGAGATGATCAATATTTTTGCTAACAAAAACCAGAAGTAAAGATTTAACAACAATACTGTATTTATATCCTTTATGAATAAAGTTGTTCAACGGATTAAAAGGTTTGGAAGGACAGTTTTTGAATTTATGCGCTCTGTAAATCATATTGCCATAGAAGTTTGGATGTGAAATTCCCTGATGTATAAGAGCCCTGCATGTAGAACCAAATTTTCTTAATAAGTTAATGTATCTATAATAAAATTGAGAGAAGGTTTTATCAATTTATGATATCTAAACCCTTGATGCAGAAGTTTTTCAGTGAGACAAAGATTTCGGTCGTTGAAGTCAGAAACATCACTACATACTCGTGCATATCGAACAAGTTGTGAAATGTAGACCCCGTAAGAAGGGGCTAATGGAACATCGCCGTCGAGATGGGGAAAATTGACTATAGGGAAGGAGAAATCATCCCTTTTATCATAAACCTTAGTGTTTAACTTTCCTTAATTTATATCAAGATCAAGAAAAGGAGTATAATCACTGCTGCTATTGGATTTATTTAAAGTAAGTTCTACAGGATAAATTTCATCTGTAAATTTAGAAAATTCTGGATTATTTAAGGCCAAAATATCGTCCAAATATCTTTATGTATTGTTAAATTTATCCACTAAATGCTGTTAAGAAGGGTCTTTTTGAATTTTTGCCATGATCTGGGACTCGTAGCAATAAAGAAATAAATCTGCTATGAGAGGTGCACAGTTGGTACCCATAGGAATACCTATTTTTGCCGATAGACTGTATCACCGAAACGAACAAAAATATTATCAAGAAGAAAATTTAATGCTTTTATCATATCCTGACAAGTCACGTTGGTATATTTGTTATGTTTGTCTTCACTGAAAAACGATTTAAATGTATTGCAACAAATGTAGTACATCCTGATTTTTTGAAGGACCATTAAATCAAATACGAAAATTTCTCTTTGATGAGTGTATGCGGTAATGTGTATAAAGGTTAGAAAAATCATAGCTATCGACGGAGGTGTATGTTTCATTAACAGGTCTAAGTCTTTCCAAAACTTCTACCGAATTTTTAACACTCCAAAAGTAGTTAATTCCACTGTATTCATCACATTTATTGCTAAAGTTGATGACGAGATTATTTATGGTAGTAAGTGCACTGGTCAATAAAACAGAAATATGTTTGGTTGAACATTTAC
The DNA here is from genome assembly GCA_002080025.1 of Modiolus philippinarum. Taxonomy (NCBI): domain Eukaryota; kingdom Metazoa; phylum Mollusca; class Bivalvia; order Mytilida; family Modiolidae; genus Modiolus; species Modiolus philippinarum. The sequence continues at coordinate 53,871 of MJUU01062655.1, forward strand.
TTGATGTCGAAATAAAACGAAATTTGAAAGGATTTTTGTGCAGTTGAGGAAGCCAATACGTAGTAGGGATACTTTTATAATTAGAAGGTGCTTTAAGTTCAGCTGTAGCTATCATGTGATCATCAATTATTTGTGTTTCTGTTGACGCGGTAGCTTGAAATGTACTAGAATTGGTACTTTCATTCCGAAGCACCTCGATGTAATACTTACGTCTAGTTCTTTGATGCGGAAGTTGTAATTATGCGCTTTACAAACAAAAACGATGTTATTAGAAGCTTTGTCTGCAAGTACAACATATTATTTGTCATGTCATGTAGAGAAGCAGATATGAGCTTCAGGATACAGACATCGATCGACTGTTTACACATCTAATTTGATAACATGACTCCGTATTAAAGATAGAATGGATCTTACACAATGTTACAAGGCCTTATGTTCATGTTCTTGATTCGTCTCTCTCTCAACCAACACTGTATAGCTTAATTCTCAACAGCGTCAATGAGGGTCTTGAAATTCCAATTCCTTTTAATACGCTGTGGGTTTCGGAATTTCGGAACTTTTGAGACCAACTACCGTAAGAATTCGTTTTCAATAATCTTAAAAATGCCGGTTATTGACATGTCTATAGTGTATTCAAACGAAAGAAGAGAGAGACAAGACAGTCGCATGTCAATTTGCGACATTTTCAACATTAAGGTCCTGCAATAACTTTTTGTAATTAAAAATTCTCCCGCGAATGGTCTTCGTTTAGCGGTAAAAATATAGGTTAAGATTGATTTTGATAATTTGTATTTTTGTGTCATCATCAAGAAAGTTTGAAAAAATATCAAAGGAACTACTGGCAGTGTACATTATACAAGAGCAGTAATCAAGGAAACAAAACATACGAAAATATTGCATTAAATTCCATGGACATGACAAACGAGAGAATGGAAGAACAATGACACAGCATGAAACATCCAGAGGGACATTGTGTGTTCAGGGAGGTTAAGCATGTCCTGCCTCATTTAAAACTACATACTAACCTTGGTTTGACAGGTCTTTCTATTAGTATACCATCCCTTCTGAAGGCTAATCTGTTAGGTTTTTCTCCTTCAAATGTAATGCTTGGTCTGTCAAGAATAACTATCCTTGATACTTTCACTTTTTTAATATCAATTTTCGGTTTATTCAGCAGATTGTACAAGAACTCTGTAAAAATAAGTATATACTTCAAATCATACGATTTTGTAAAGCTAGCATGACATTAGTGAGCATCAGGTAGATGCAAATTGTACATATGCATGTTATAATTGCTCTGCTCGGGTCCATAGTGGTTAGCAATGTAAATGTATGTGTTTGTTTTTGTTTGTTTTGTATCTTTTTGGGTAATGTTTTTCCTCAATTATTTTTGTTCTTTTTAATCTGTTCATATTGATACTAGCGGGGGTTTTCAATTATGACAAAATGATTATCAAGTGACCAAACGCTGAAATAATTCAATAAAAATCAAGCGTGCAACAGTGCATTACACGCTTCAATGTTCGATCACAAGATAATTACAGCTGTATTTGAGTCATTCTACCGAAACTGCAGGTTTTTTTTCCAAGAAAACTCAAAAATAAATTTGGTTTAAATGAACACTTCTTAAAGGAAAGAAAGATTATTCAGCTTTACAAAACTATTATCTGTAATTTGTATTTTTCACCTGACTGGTTGTTATAGTAACAAAAATAAAAGGAACTGGCATGAAGGTTCCATCCTGTTACCAATATGATCAACATTTTAAATGTCTCAACCAGGCGGAAGAGACAGTATGAATTATTTTTTTTCTTTGATAAACGTTGAGAGAAATGATCATATTTGATAAAAATCTATTCTGAATTTCCTATAGTATAAATAATTATAGAAAAACATACCTGTTTTCAGTGCCTATGACGTTCTGTTAGCTTTTTTTCAATAGTTTTTCAAACTGAGATATCTGATAGAGAATGCTCTGAGCTTTACTCACAAAGCAATACTATTTTAGTTTATAAGATCTTAAGAATAAATTTGCAAATTTGATAACTGTAGCAACATAAATATTCAGTTTTCCTTTTTTTTTCTAGTTGTGTCGATAAGTAAACATATTTTGTTTGAAAAATAAAAAAAAAATATTCAGTGTACTCCCCTTGTACAAAATCCTTTTAAAATCCTGTATAAATTTTTAATAAATGTCTATTTTCCTTCCTGTTACATCTTAACATTCTGTGCTCTTACTTTTATCCGAGTTTTTTTCTACTTTGTACACTTATAATATTTCTAAATCTGATCAGAAAGCATTGGAATATTTGGATATCATTATTGTTTAAAGCATTCGTTAATACGACCCTAGTTAAGTTTTTAAATGAAATAAAAACATTGAACAAATTCACTTTTGTTCCCTACTGTTACTTTATGAAGGATAACAGGACAGAAGGTAACATAATTGAACTTTTCGATATTTTTCAAGCTTTCCAGGAAAACCCTATGATTGCTTCACAATCTTTAAATGTTATTTTAATGTACCCTCATTATACTTAATAAAGTGTAATGTTGTGCAAAAGATATTTGTTCTTACTGAAAAAAAGCTGTTAACATCACTGAAATCAATAATGCACTATAGCAGTAGTTCCTACCTTTGATGTCTTATGATTTTAAATTTGTGCGCTCTACACACCTGCCCCATGTTCCAATTGCTGCAGGTTGTGAATTTCTACATGTGCATTGTGGTTAAATGATCAAGCTCAGATCGGTGTTTTAGTAAACATAAAATTGTTCCATGGAAACAGCAAGGAATTTAAAAGTCTGAACAGACATAAAAACCTTAAAATCGTAAACAGAATAACCTTAATTTCAAGTAAAACTGTCACTTTTTGTTTTTTATGTCTTATTCTTATATTTGGACATAATTATAGGATTTATTATTTGTTGGTCATTTTTTTTGCGTCTGTGAAGTTTGATAATCTAGCTCTAAAAAATCATTTTCCGGGGTTGTTGGGTAATTAAACTCCTTAAAATATTACTTTTATTATTAAAAGGTCAATTAAAATGCATTTAACGGAAGTAAATAAGTATCTTCCCAAAACATTCTTTGCCTGGTGTAAAAAACGAAGAATTACATCAATATTGCTATTTTAACGCCGTGGACAAAAAAAATGCACTTTCGGTAGAATGACTCATTTATATCCTTAATTAAACTGCATCGAATGGAACACGAAAAATGGTACTAAAACATGATGTCAGAATAGCAACCTGCGCGTGAAGCCTTCACAATGACCAGATAGTTTCGTGATTATGTCAAGTTCGGAGGTACTGCAATTATCAGTTGCTGTAGATCAAAGCAAATTCATACAAACTGCCGGTATTTGAGTGTTGAACGCGTTTGGCTGCAATGCTAAAGGACCATGGTTCGATCCAAGGTTCAACCCATGAAAATTTGGCATATCTGAAATTACAAAAACAGGAAAGGCGTTTTGAACAGTCGAAATCATTTCATTATCACTAACGCACTCACTACTGTGTACGTTGGGGCATCGATAGGTAAAATTGCCCCATGTTTGACATGGTAATCAATGAATTGATATCTGGTTTATTTGTTTTCGACGAGTGGACTATTGCTCTCATATCACCGGACCTCCCGATGTCCTAAATATCCATTTCGGAAAGCCGAGGAGGCGGGGATAGTCATATGGTGGTGGGTTGCATATAGTTTGGTCACATCTCCAATAATCCCTACAGTTAGTGTACTGCTGCTCCATGCAATTATGGAGTGCTACTTGATTGTAGGATTCGCAGTTAAGGCATGTCTTTACCGCAATTTATATAAGTGTATATTGTTTTGAAGGAAACGTATCATAATTTGTCGCCTTTCCCTACGGCTATCTCAGCCTGCAGGGTACTTCCGCAAAAGCCATATCCGGTTGATCCTGACTTTTCAAGAAACTGACCTGGAGTTATCTCGCCAGTGCGTCATATTATGGATCACGTGATGATATTTTAAGTTGTACAGCTGTACATATACTTACCATTTCTTACCGCTGGTATCCGGTTAATCTGTAGACTTCCGAAGTCACTGTATATAACATCCACAATGTCAGCTATAGTCGGTTTCTGATAACTGTACATTCCTTGTCTACCTGTTATGTAAAACACGTTTTGATTAAATAACTATATATTGAAATTATTCCAAATTCAATTGGGTGCAAATAATATCAAAATGAAAAGCCAAATGACCGACCTTTTCGCGATAGAGATACTCCCTTGTTTTAAACATTGTATCTTAAATTTTGATATTGTAAATTTCCTAGTAAAGATTAATATGATCTTGCATAAGGTCAGATTAAAGTTCGGGATATCTTTCACAAGTGTAGAAATTTTTCTTTTCCGGAGTAAGCATAGCGAAACAAGAGGAAAAGACATATAGTTTCTTACACGAGTAAGCTTAATTTTTAGCATGGACTGTAATTTTCTGCCATTGTAGCCGTTTCCTTTTATCTTTACGTATTCAATTGTGTATTGGATTTACATACATTTGTATAAGCCCCGTTCAAACGTTTCAAATAATTTAAATAATTATCCTACAATGGCCGTTTTTATAGACAAATACCACCGTGTATCATCCGTACACAGGATATAGGTACCAGGACTGGTTTTCATTTAAATTTCAATGAAATCTACCATTAGTGTATGGGGGTACCAGTGTAAACCGGTGTATAGTTACTTAGTAGCTATAAACTGAATCTACGTATACTTATGGTAACTGTCATTGAAAATTAAACGAATATCAGTCTTGGTACTTATATCCGGTGTACGGATGATACACTGTGAATACGACCCTTCGAATATTTTTTTTCGTATTCGTAGGGTAGGCTGGTAACCGGCCAACGATTTTTAACGAAGAAGAGACTGAGCGACTGGTTTGAAAACCTCAATACTTTGACGTCACAGTGTAAATTCGCCTATGACGTCACGCATTTAACCAAAATGGCCGAAGTTGTGTACTTTCTACTTCGATCCGCTTCACTAGGAAAATGCATTTTAAATAGGTTTTGAATGATTGCAGGATAAAAACACTATACGTACATTGTACTCGCTGCGAAAAAGGCAAGAAATGCTCGGTAAACCTCGCATTTCTACCTGTTTCTGAAGCTCGTCAAATAAATTTTATATTTTCCGACAATGTATATATATTGTATATTTAATATTTTTTCGGTTGGTTCGATGTTTTGGTATACTCAAACAACTCTAATAGACGACTTTCCAGTAGGTGAATTTTCCCGGAAAATTTTGACGTCAAAATGCAGATTTTCCGACGTCACAATGTTCAGTGACGCAATTTCACCGCGTACCTCGTCACAATTGGGGAGACGGAAGTGTGAAGCGCGGGGATACGGAAACCGCAGCGGCAGATACCAGGTCAGTCGGGAAAAATGTCTTGATACAATTGTACACGTTTTAGATGTAACATTCCTGGTTAATGTTTAAATACTGAAGAGACTCACAACAGCTTTTCAAATGTTTACCTTGGTACTGTTTGAGGTTAGAGAAGTAACACGTACCATGTGTTTTAATTGGTTTTGTCTAAGGGTTAGAAAATGGCAATTCCAATCAGTTACTAATCAGAACGTTCACAACAATATATACCTCACTGATCGTATGACGGGTGTCGCTAGTGGAGCAGGACATGCTTACCCTTCCGGAGCACCTGATGTCACTCCCGGTTTTCATGGGAGTTCACGCTATGAGTGCTTTAGTTTTTAATGTCGTCTTTTATTTCCGTGCTTGTAGCTGTCTCACGTCCTTGTTTTGTCTTCGTTTTTCTCTGTTGACGTTTTTTCCATGTCTTCGGATTTCGATTTTTGTAGTCTTCGCTTCCCTTGTTCCTTCGATATTCTACTGCCGTTGTTTTATTCTATATATTGCACGGAACGACGTGACCATTTAGGAGTATTTTGAGACTAGTTTAATCGCATTAATCGGCCTAGAAATTGGTGAACACTTCTGCAATATATGACGATTTCGTCAGAAATGAAAGAAGCACCCCTTTCTCTGCCGATTTTGCAAAATTAAATGATAAATTAAGATGTTTATGTACAAACATGTCTTCCTACTGTTATTTCCTAGAGGCACAACAGAACATTTCATAGATCAAACCCCTTGAAAAGGCAGACGATCAAGAATTCTCCACGGATGAAATGTGGCATACGGGGAGACAAACCATGGTGCAGTAAGTGGACAATGAGAAAAAAAAAAGAAGTACATGTACTCATTTCCATAAATATCGAAATAGGAATCCAAATCCTGTACTAAAGACATCTAAAGAGTGCCATAAACGGAATGAAGCCTACGTATTTCTAGTGGTTAGAATTCTGATAAAAGCAGTTAACTTCTATAACATGCAAGGTATAATTTTCATGTCAGACAAGTCTGACTATGGGGCTTGTGAATACCCTCGGGGACCTCTGGTCCACCAGCAGTGCCACCGGCCCAATGGTTCAAACTACAAAAGGGCTATTATTTAAAATTCTGCCCTTTTTTGTAAGTAAATGATTTCTCGATAAGACTAATCCAACCTGAAAGTTAAAAATGATGAAAAAGTAGTTTAAGTGTAAAAAATAGAATGTTTTCAACGAGTGAATCTGTGAAAGAGACCAGGTTTTCAAGCCTTTGAGTTGTTGAGTATCCACACACGAATAATGCTACTACGTTAGTAAACAGTATCACAGTACTCTTGCTGACCTTCCTTCGATTCAGACAAAATCTTTGTTAAGATAATGGACAGTTTTTTGGTAGAACAGTTAGAACAACCGATAATGTACCGTTGTTTGTACGGACATTTAAGAGGTTTGGATGTCCAGTACAAACTATGTAAATGGTTAGATTTGTTGTTGGTAGAAATGTTTAATGACGCCACAACAAAAGATTCATGATTAGTCAGGATTTCCTATTTATCCATAGTAATAGTTTTATATGTGGGGTTGTCTTAACTGTCATCTACACCAAGTTCTTGAATCAGGCAATATGACAGTGTTTTTACACACAAACACAACATTGTTTGAAGCTTTATCTGCAGGAACGACAACATGCTTTTCGTCAAGGGAGGAAAGACAAGATACCTGAGCCCAGTTGTCAATTTGTGTATTCTACGTTATACTAAAAACCGGATAGCTTTTATCCACTGTTTCAGTGTGTTGATGTTATCTACATCATATTCAAGCTTGATCTAGGATCTGGTGTATTCTTTGACTGCGTCGATTATGACCTTGAAATTATGGTACCAGTTGAAACGTTGAGGCTGTCTGAATTGCGGGCCTTTGGACATATCTTTACGTAGACCATCATGTGGAATAATATTCATATAACCTTTAATGACGAGGTCAGATGGTTGGCTCAGAAAAGGTGAAAATGTCAGTTGATTACCGTTAATTCAATATCTGCATACGGCACTTTCCACATTTTATGTGTCATCAATGCAGATCAATTCAAAACATTTTCTGGACCAAAGGATGTAAAAAAGTTGACAGGGAGCTAACTAGATATGATAACGCAACCCTCAGTCCACTTTCTAATCGTATCTAGAAACTAACATTCAACGGGATATAGATAAAAAGCCAAGATCACATAAGGAAAAGCTTTATATGAAAAAATACTGCTTAGTTTTAACCATTTTCAGAGTAAGGACTATTCGGCGAAATTTCAATTTCGTTCATAACTAATTGTAGATAAGATCTGTGAAGTCAATTTAGGTAATCCATGACGAATTTATCATTAAAGTATGATAGTGATGTAATATCGACGCATGAATGGTCAATTTAACGTTTCAATAACATCTTTTTGCTTTTGCTCACTATCCCCTACCTGCACCATGGTTTGTCTCCCCGTACGCCACATTTCGTCCGCGGAGAATTCTTGATCGTATGCCTTTTCAAGGGGTTTGATCTATTAAATGTTCTGTTGTGCCTCTAGGAAATAACAGTAGGAAGACATGTGTGCACATGAACATCTTCATTTATTATTCAATTTTGCAAAATCGGCTGAGAAAGGGGCGCTACTTTCGTTTCTGACTACACTCGTCATGTATTGCAGAAGTGTTCACCAATTTCTAGGCCGATTAATGGGGTTAAACTGTCTGAAAATACTCCTAAATGGTCACTATGTCCAGTGCAATATATAGAATGTAACATCTAACACGTGTACAAATGTATCAAGACATTTTCTCCGACTGACCTGGTATCTGCCGCTTCGGTTTACGTATCCCCGCGCTACACACTTCCGTCTCCCCAATTGTGACGGGGTACGTGGCGAATTTGCGCCGATTGACCCCAGGTAAACCGGCGCAATTTATTCATAAAAAGAAGTAAGAAAGTGGTCTATAAGAACAGTTACCGTATTCTGCTAATATGACTGTTAATTCGAAGGCTCTCATTATCTGTTCATCAGTTACCGCAGGAGGTTGACTATCTGACAAACGACTCCATGGTCTTGAATCCGATGATATTGATCCACTTTTGGGACGGTAGTCCTTTGACAGCACATCCGGTGATATACCACTTGACGTATTTAAGAAAAATGCCGGGTCCGCATCCGTATTGGGAGGATATTCTAAAATATTTCTGTCAAAGTACTTGTCACCACACTGAAATGTTAGCATGTAAATTGTTAAACTCACAGACTAAATACAGTCAGAAAGACTTTATGATACGTGTTATATATGAAAGATGAATGTCTGTGTATATAAAAAAAAACTTTTCACATAATAATTTTATCACTAATAATTCCAATTTAATGCACTCAAACCGAGGAAGTCTCCAACATTTTCGTAACTGATTATGTCTGAGCGAATATTGTGACAAAAAATTAATCCCCGAGTTAATCACGATATTTACCAATGTTACTGAATGTTAAAAAGCATAGCATATACAATACTACTATAACACTACTACATCTACCTATATCATAAACTGGGTAACACGACAAAAATGAAAAACATCGACTGGTTATCTCCCTGTACAAAGTTAGTTATAATTATCAATTATGGACTTTTTACAAAGTCAATATGTTATATATGGACCTGTTAGGTTTATATTGACCGAGGACGAAGTCCGAGGTCAATATATTCCTAACAGGTCCATATTTAACATATTGACATAGAAAAAAGTCCATCATTTTTATATTACATATGTAGTTTTAAGGTATCTCATTAAATAAATGTCGACCGTTCTATTAAATTTGCAAAGTAAAGAAAATTAACAAGTAAGCCTTTTTATTTGCGTGTTTTTGTGAAGTGTGCAATAAAAAACATGTGACAACTGTTAGATATATTTTTCATTGATTTCAGTGGCTGCTCTGTAAAAACATTTTAATATCTCCTTTTATCATTCTACCCGGCGGAAACTCCTTTTAATGAGTTAAGCGTTTTCCATTTTTCTTAAATATTTTTTCATTAGACTTTTCTTAGTGAAAAACTATAGTCTGAAAGTCAAATCAAACATTTAGCGTCAATAAAACTAAAAAAAGAAACATAGCGTCAATATACTTAAAAATAGAAAGATAGCGTCAATATACCTAAAATTAGAAACAACGCTGGAATATACTGAATATTCTTAAAATCACGTGAGCGTATCAGCCAATGAGATTAATANNNAAACCGGTGCTAGGGGCCGTCTTGAACTTGCTATGAGGTATGAGTAATGCTCATTGTTGAAGGCCTCATGGTGACTTCAAGATGGAGAACAACAATAAAAGCGGTGTTCCATTGCTGTGTTTTACCATGTATTTGTAGAGATTTTGTCTCATTTGCATTTACTCCATATCCCTTCATTGTTAATATATGGTCAAAGTGGGGATGATTTTTAATTTCAATATCAAAAGTGTCTATTGATATGCTAATTATAGATTATTACATGGCATTTTTCATATAACACCCTTCATCAGCCCTAGGTCGTAATATCAGCCCGAGAGCATTCAGGATTGAGGGATGATTTTTGGCCGAGGGCTGATGCGGATGTGATATGAAAAATGACATGTAATGATATTTTTATCATATACTTTAACTGTAAAAGAAATTTTCAGCTGAAAATATATTCATACTTATAAGAAGCAGTATTAGTTATACTATAACTAATCCAAGATTCTGATTATCGCAAAATATTCAACGAATGATCGAATAACGCAGTAATTCACGAATGCGCGGAGCGCATGAGTGAGTTACAGCGTTTTTTCGATCATGAGTTGAATATTTTCGATAATCAGAATCAAGAATTAGTTATAGTTTTTATTATATAGATCTTCATGCATATTTGATGGTTCCATAGATGATTCATTTCATGAACTACGTTTTCAAAATTAATCCGCTCTGGCGTTACTTAACAACAACGTTGACAACGTCTATTGTGACGTCACTTCCTAAAGTGAAATTATGGAAAATAATTTCACAGTTTATTATCACTTTTCTTTCACTGGGAAATCTCAATCTTTCACCTCTATCTATATAATAATATTTTGTAATTATGATTTATTTGATATGACGATATCGTTTGCAATGTTTATCGTTTTTACGGAAATACACGAACTTGCGTGTGATAAAGCTTCAGAGAACCGACGGCAAAGCATGCTATAATTACCGGAAGCAGTTGATAACGATGTTGTATCAGCCCAATTCGTCAATTTTTGTTGAAATCAGCTAGTTTTATCTTGGGGTAAAACATTAATCATATTTTAACTAAGTATATGATAATTGAAATTATCTCCACTTTGCCTATTTATAACTACTTTGGTACAGGAAGATAGCCGTCCGATGTATCTAATTGCTTTATACCTTCATTAAAGTCTCATAATCTTTTAAACAACTAGGAGAATATAGATTATATAGATAATGGCCATACAGCTCATTAAAATTATTGCAGTTGGAGTTAACATATGTGTTATGGTCTCATGTCCATTTACTCCATATCCTTTCGTAAAATATGTACATGTCTATATGAGCTCTCCGCGAGGAGTGAGAATCCACTAAACAACTATGGGAAAATAGATTATGTACATGTCCATATGAACTCTCGAAGGAGTGAGACCGGATGTGTCCACTGGGTAAGCGTCTCCTGCTTCACGCGCATCATCCGTTATGTGTGACGTCATATGTCTAGATATTTTACACAAAATGACTCAACTGTAAAAATGGCAGTCGCAAGTGGCGACTGTCATACGGTATTGGTATACCAACTCGTGATGGTGATCATTGTTGATTTAAAAAAATGTTACTTATGTTCTTTGAGGCGAAGTTTTCTAATTGTTCATAAAGTCCTCGGGAGGATACTTAAGAATTGAATCAGTATTTTGAAGTTTTATTGTCGTGTAAAAGCGTGGACCGTAGCACATTTTTCAGATGAAGCGCTAGCACGCTTCATTTAAAATGTGCTACGGTCCAACCCTCTACACTCCAATAAAACTACAAAATATTGCATTCAATCTTAAGTTTTTACTGCTTACCTGGTGAAATAAACTCCATATGGAATAAAATTCAAAGATATATTAAAACATTTTGAGGATCATATTTCATACGATACTATTTGGCTTACACATTACTCAATGATTTAGTGACTAATTATTATCAATTCATTGAGACTTACCACTCTATCCCGGAAATGTTTTCTTTCCGATGTCATGAAAGATTTCCAAGTGTCCTTCAAACTCTGCAAAAATATACAAAAAACAATGACAAAAAATCAAGATATTCAATACATCTGCAAACGAATACCGAGAAAAAAAAACGATAAAAGGGGGAACTTCTGACATATAAAAAATCCCCCAAAAGTGGCAATGCAGATACAACATAACTGGAGACAACGTGACAAAGGCAAAACAAATGGACCCAGATCACTAATTGACCTTTTGAACTGATACACACAAAAGTAGTGCTTAATTCGGCCAACCACTCCGCAGGCTTGGGAGGTGTACTTTTTACTGAAAACTGAATGCATGGAAATAATAATGGGTGTTTTGGGATAAGGACTTACTGCAGAAAAGCCATGTAGATTTTCAAGCTAATGGAATAAAGATGTGTATGAAAATTTTCAACTTTATTGGAAGATGCCCATTCAGGAATATTTTGGTATCGACGTGGGGATTATTTTTGTTTTTCGGGGTTTGATAAATCCCGGAAAATCCAGACTGACATGCCACCCCGAAAATTTAATGGAAGGTACCCCACTCAATTCCGCTCGTTTTGAGGGGTAACACATGTACCAACGAAATATAGAAATGGGTGGAATAACTCAAAATGTTACTATTGGAGCCTATGGAAAATTAATTGGTCTTCTGTGCCCAACTTATGCAGTACTTAATTTAGCATGACATCAATCTCCAGCCACCATTTGTAAACAACTTGATTACAAGCTGGTCCAAATGAGCTCAGTTTTACACTATTAGACATTTTTACTATTCATCGTCGAAACCGAAACCGAATCCGAGACCGATACTGAAACCGAAACCAGCATATACAGAATGAATTGTGTTTGCAATGTCAAAACATTGCTGAACTATTTCATTATTTTAAATGTTTATCTTTCTTTTGAAATCTCTACATTTAAATTTCAATCGTTAAAACAATGTAGTAGAAGTAATTTAGAATTCGATAATAGAATGCAAAATTTATTTATTTTTTTTTTGTTACACAATTTCTTTTGTTGATCCTTTTAGATCCTTTATTAGTTTAACCGTTCTAATAAGACCACTTTGGACAGCACAACTTCGGTTCCAGTGGACAGATCATTGTCAAATTTTAGTTTGACATTTTCTGGCAAATATGTAAGCTGGGATTCAAATTTTTGGTTCCTAACCCCGCTTAATTCACGCTTTTCAAAATTCAATTAAATCAATCAAAATCGTTTATCCTGTTTATAACCTTTAATTTTCTATTTAACCATCGTCGATTTTGTTAGATATATATCATGCATTGTAGTAATCAAATAGACTGATGCTTTTAGGTGCAAATGAACAGCTGATTCGATTTTGACTGTGAAATTCACTTCAACGGTTGCAAATTTAACCGTATTAGGTTTACATTTTAAATGAATATTGAATTTAACTCGACCACTGGAGATTTTCTTTCATTTTTTGAAAATCGAATTTCATCATATTATTCTGAAAAAATTTCTTATGTAGCCATATACAAAACAATAAACATGTTTAGGTTGCAAGTTTAAACTCAACCTTTAAAAATGACCAAAGCAGTTGAGGTTATTTTTTCTTAAATTTGTTCCATTATATCCTTTTGCAGATGCTTTTTATGTTGCGATATACAAATTTAATAAATTTAAGCATAAATAAGGTCTAAAAGGAGAACTTGAAGTCTGCACTTACGCCCATTCTTTAGGAATGACCAAAACGATTTAGCGTTATTTAAATTATATTTCATCATACAATTTCGAATCAATTTGGTCTTCCGTCTTTTGGTGTTCTTGCTTTTGCCTTGTCTCTGGACTTTGATTTGTGTAATCTTGTGCTTTGTTCCTTCGGTATTCTACTGCCGTTGTTTTATATGTTGCTATAAAGACAATTCCAGAATTTTAGCATATATACGGCATGTAAAGTAAGATTTTAAATCTGTAATTTGAGAAAGATAAGTTTTAAAATCTGTAAGTTCGTGACTTTAAGCATAAATAAAGTATAAAAAGTCAAATTTTAAATCTGTAGTTTGAACTCAATATTTAACAAGAGTTGTCAGAAGACAACATAGCTCGCCGGGGATTAGTGTGACCTCGATGCACAATAAATTTGAAAGGTTCCATCAGAAAATTCTTATCACAAGAAGTCGCATACCAAATATAAACACCCTACCACTAAACAACTTAATTCTAGAAGCAAGATTAAAGTTTTTAAAAAATGCCCTCAGGGCAAGGTCAAGGACAAAATGTCTACAAATATGGTACCATCATAAAGCTCTCATCATAAGGAAGTTACATACCAAATATGAACACCCTACCATTAAATAACTTAATTCTAGAAGCAAAGTTAAAATTTTTTTTCAAAAATTGCCCTCAGGGCAAGGTCAAGGTCAAAATGTCTATAATTATGGTACCATCAGAAAGCACTCATCATAAGGAAGTTACATACCAAATAAAAGCACCCTACCACTAAAAGCCTACCTTCAAGAGGAAAGGTTAAAGTTTTTCAAAAATTGCCCTCAGTGCAAGGTAAAAGTCAAAATGTCTACAAATATGGTGCCATTAGAAAGCTCTCATCATCAGGAAGTTACATACCAAATATAAACACCCTACCACTAAAAGCCTACCTTCTAGAGGCAAGGTTAAAGTTTTTCAAAAATTCCCCTCAGGGCAAGGTCAAGGTCAAAATGTCTACAAATATGGTACCACTAGAAAGCTCTCATCATAAGGAAGTTACATACCAAATATAAACACCCTACCACTAAAAGCCTACCTTCTAGAGGCAAGGTTAAAGTTTTTCAAAAATTCCCCTCAGGGCAAGGTCAA
>MJUU01062656.1:2230-29821 GCA_002080025.1 Modiolus philippinarum
AAAAAAAAAATTACAAAATGGGTAGGGGCGGGAAATTTAGGCTTTGGTTCTCTAAGCTTTTATGTTCATGCTAGATTTAAGTTTTTGCATCCAAAATCGTTCTTTTGCCTGTCTTTGGGTCTCGTTCCAAGATCTATTTTGGTGAATGGCCACAACCTGCATGTCAGTCCAGCTATGTCCAGTGGTGTTAAAATGGATCGCTGTAGCCTGTGATTGTTCTTTTTTCTGTATGTGATTGCGATGTAAATTTATGCGAAGATTGAGGGCGTTCTTTGTTTCACCAATATACTGCTGTTGACATACGGAGCATGTTATCATATATATTACATTTTCAGATTTACAGGATAGATTTCCGAAAATTTTGTAAGTTTCCCCAGTTGCTGAGCTTTCGAAAGTTGATGTTGTGGCACTGTATTTGCAAAGAAGGCAACGTTTATCTAGACAGATCTTAAATTGTCCTATTTCTGGTGATTTAAGTTTTGCTCTTACGAGCATGTCCTTCAAGTTCTTGTGTCGTCGGAATGAAACAAGTAGGGGTTCAGGAAAAAGGGATTTCATTTTAGGTGATACATGAAGAGCTTTCATGCAGTCCCGCGTAATGGCCGACAGATCTGGGAGTCGTGGATGGAAAGTTGTAACGAAGGGGATGCGTGAGTTTTTATTCTTTTTATCTCTGTATTGCAATAACTGTTTTCTTTCCAAAATAGCAACACTATCAATTGTTTTTTGCACTTTGTGTGCTTTGGAACCTCTGTTGACTAATTGCTCTTTAAGCTCTCTGCTCCTCTTGTTAAATGTTTGGTCATCCGAGCAGATCCGACGTAGGCGGGTGGAGAGACTATACGGGATCGCATTAATACAATGTCTAGGATGACAACTGCTGGGTAGCAGATACGCATGTGTGTCGGTCGGTTTAGTATACAAGTCAAAGCTTATTTTTCCGTCGACTAGTGTTGAAGTCGTATCGAGAAATGCGTTGGAAATTTCTGACACATTAACGGTAAATTTTTACGTTTCTCTGGGATTGGTTGGTTATGTTTTTTTCCATCAAAGTTATTTTTCATATGATGTGATCCTTGGAATCCAAAATGTTAAAATATAATTACACAAAATATATATATATTCATCAAAGTAATATTGTATAATTTTATAAAGAGCTGTTTTATTTTTTTTAAATATAAATTGATTATACATGTACCATGTGAAAAAGAAAAAAGAAGCTGGTATAAGATCAACTTTAAAGAAACAAAACAAATTATTATTACAATAGACACACAGAGGAGTATAAATTCTCTCATTCTAAATAACATCTCCCTTACTCAATCATAACTTATAACTTAATTGTAACGTCATTACAATAAATTGTGCTGCAATATCAATTTGCCCTGCTTTGTTCACTTAAGTAAAAAAAAATATAAAAATTTTCTAGGGAATAAAAGTTTAAAACCTTAGGAAGGGACTTGTATTGATACTTGAGTTGAAAAATCGAAATCTGATTAAAACAAGTATATTTATAGCATGTGCCAATCGCACTTTATTTTACTTTTGGAATGACTTCATTTATATAGCAAAGACAGGAAGATAACCGAGGAAACAGATAATTTTATTTCTTCAGAAAGCCATTCGGCAACTCGTATCTCTTCAGTGTAATTATATTTTAACATTTTGGATTCCAAAGATCACATCATATGAAAAATAACTTTGATGGAAAAAACATAACCAACCAATCCCAGAGAAACGTAAAAATAGTTATGGGCAAAGCTTTGCTTGAAAGAGATTATCCTTAGTTTCATATAAAATTTCTGATTTTTATTATTGTAAATTCTAAATGATCGATTTACATCCAAGATTAAAATACATGACTACCGGACTGGGATTTCTCTTGGGAAGTAACAAGCATAGCATATGGCACACCAATTTTACTGGAGTGCCTCGGTTTAAATGTTGTGTTTTTATTTTGCGTCTTGATGCTCTCTTGTGTCATTGTTTTTCTCTGTTCTTGTTTTAGCCATGCTCTGGACTTTGATTTTTGTTATTACAAACTCTTTGTTCCTTCAGTATTCAACTGCCGTTGTTCTACTGGATATGAATTAACTAAACACCTAATTCTACTAAGAGCAGTTTGGTTATTTGTTCTCTATCAGCTTTTATACATTTTTTCGGTTAATGGACTTCCAAATGCTTTGGTTTAATCTGCATTGATGAGACATTAGTTGTCAAAATGCGCAAATGATGAAAATAAATTAACAGTAACTTCGATATTTTGTTATTTATTACCACTAGACCGACGCCTCTGCTGGAAGACAATTAGTCCTCCAGGGTATTCACCAACCCGGTAGTCAGTACTTCGGTGAATGAAAAGATACGGAGTAAATTCACATGAGACAAAGTCTCTACAAATACATGGTAAAAAACAAGCAAATGAACAACGCTTTTATTGTTGTTCTTCATTTTGAAGTCACCATTAGGCCATCAACAATGAGCTTTGCTCATACCTCATAGTAAGTTCACAATAACTAAGAAGTATCTCGCTCATGCATAGCTCGGTCCTTAGCTAAATTTTGACTTTTCTATATAGATTATTATGGTTATTTGTTCTCTATCGGCTTTTACACGTTTTTCGGTAAATGGACTTCCTAATGTTTTGGTTTGATCTGCATTGATAAGACATAAGTTGTTAAAATGCGCATATGCAGATTATAAATTAACAGTAACTTCGGTGTTTTATTATTAACAGTTACTGTTAGTTTTCAACATTGTCTTGTCTACACTTAATGTCACATAAGTGCCGAAAAAAATCAAACATGGTTTAATAGTTACTTTTATTTCAACATAAATAAAGTAATTGTTTGATGTAAAAGACATTTTTGTTTGTTTCAGATATGACAATCTTGAGCATACTAATAACAATGAACGATACGAAACCTATCGAGCAACGGAGAGTTCTCATTTATACCAGGAACCACATAACTATATTGATATTATTGGAGATAACTCAGTTAAGTGACAGGAGCAAAATGGATATACCATATTCTTTCTATAATTGATTATTCCTACATAAGAAATCTTTGATTCAAGTTTAAATGTTGTTGCAATAATATATAATAACGAATATACGGTGTTCAACATGGTAGTAGATAATTTATTCAATAATTTTAAAATACTCTAATGATTCAAAAATATTTTTTTGAATATCAGATAAGTTTCTAATATTCAAATACACCTAGCAGTAGTCAACTTTAAATCTGGTCATTTTGTCATTTTTAAATTCTGATTACAACTCCATAGTGCGATACAAATAGAACGTATCTTTTATGTTCAGTGGTAAAATCGCAAACAATATCATTAAAATATTGTTACAGGAGCCAAAGATGTGTTTGCAATTTGCTTAAGCAGAGTGAACTTTTTTATGTAAATAAAATAGGGAAAAGAAGGGAAACGAGGAATGTGTCAAAGAGACAACGACCCAAAAGCTTTGTTCCATTACTTGAATTAGCATGTATTTGTAGAGACTTTGCCTCATGTGCAGGTACTCCATATCCTTTAAATGTTAATTCATTTGTGCACATCGAATTAAACGTGCGCTCACAGCAGCACATATAATGAAACATTTGAATGCAACGTGCAATACATTTTCAATGAGTTTTTCTCATAAAATTAAATCGGACATATTGATATCAGTACTAATGAGGATTCTCACACCTGTAATATTAAGGAGTACCAGACACCATGGTGTGAAAAATCTTGTCTTTCAATTTTCGTAGTAGAGTAGATCTACTTTAACAAAAATTAAACTCTTAATACATTGTAAAGATAACCTACTGATCAAATAAATAACAAATGAAAGGATATGGAGTTAATTCACATGAAACAAAGTGTCGACAAAAACCTGGTAGAACCAAGCCATGGAGGAACGCTTTTATTGTTGTTCTTCATCTTGAAGTCATGAAAGTGAAAGCATATTTTCAACTTCGAGTGGCTTTTAAAAAAATAGGGAAAGAGATATATATATGCCCAACCTTTTTTCAAACTTTTACCTGAAAAAGTTGAGATTAAATAGATGATACTAAACACTAAAATGTTTTCTTAGATAATCATTTAATTAATTTGAAAATGATAAAGATAAGATTGATGTCTGGTCAAAATTGTAATCTACATTTAAAAATGGGTTCCTGGAAGGACAGAAACGAGAGATGTATGCTTTCTATATACCTTAGTTATGGTGTACTTGCTCTTGAGAGAATTTCTCATACGGATATACTTACACTATCATACTTACAAATTTGGCATTTTATTATCTGTAATTCACTGATCACCTATTTATATTGATCACATCTCACTATTTTATCATGCCAAGCTTTCT
The DNA here is from genome assembly GCA_002080025.1 of Modiolus philippinarum. Lineage (NCBI taxonomy): Eukaryota > Metazoa > Mollusca > Bivalvia > Mytilida > Modiolidae > Modiolus > Modiolus philippinarum. The sequence continues at coordinate 6,594 of MJUU01062656.1, forward strand.
TGCAATTGACTGCATAAGTGCCCAATGGTTGTTTTTATCCTAGAATTACTAGAAATATTTTGAAAAACTTCTGGTTTTTCAATTATGTTTTTTTCAAGAGTTTAGATCCAAGATACATATTCTCATGCACACCAGACGTGACTTTTATGCAATATTCTATTTACTTATAAATATTTGGAAGGTGTTTACAGACAAAGACAATTTGGATAGACAAAACAATGCAAAACTTGTCCGAAATAATTTCTTTTTCCTACAGAGAATGTTTTGTAATTTCCTTTTAAAGTTAATAATGAATTCGAAACCGAAAACTTAACATACAAAATGAATTACGTTTTGAGGTATTTAGTTTTATATTTTTTTAATCACTGTAGTGGAGTTAAATTATCAGTTAAGGTCTTTTTTTGAAATATTCAGAATCAGAATTCTAATATGCACAAGACGTACAGTAAAGTACATATGATTTTTGCCTTTTAATAATTAAATACATGTAAATAAACATTTCACAATGCAGTCGTAAATATGTTTTAAGGCTTAATAATGGACCAAATACAGCTTAAATACATGATATGGTTGTGGGTAAATGGTATATCCATAAACAGTGATTCATGGCAGTGATTGTAAGAGCTCTTTGTCAGTTTATGTTTATGTTTGTTGACGATTGGGCTAAATAAACCATGGATGTGGCATTGATCGACAATTTGCAATACATAACGCCCAAAACGGTGTAAGGGCCCTCATGAAATTACTATGAGGTATGGACAAAGCTTATTGTTGAGGACCTCGTGGTGACTTCAAGATGGAAAACAACAATATTATTTATTTGTAGAGACTTTGTCTCATTGGCATAAACTCCAGATCCTTTCATATTCACAAGCCCAGTAGTCAGTACTCAATGCTGACTTGAGAGCTGATTTTATTTGAGATATCTAAATTTTTGTTAACTTTGTCGAAAACTAAGGAGTATCTCTCTTATGCAAAGCTCAGTCCTTTTGGCTTTACATTTACATTTACATCATATTTGTTCATTTTCTCTATCAGGTTTTATGCATTTTTGAGTTTATGGTCTTCAAAATGATTGCATTTTATATGCATTGAAGAGACATAATTTGTCGCAAATGCAATATGCAGAGGCTAAATTCAAAGTAAATTCGGTATTTTGTTACTCAATATTCATTTCAATTTGATTTTTGAAGTCATCATGATGATGATTCAATTAAGTGAGGATGAAGACGAAAAGTTTTGCTTCACTAGTTCGCACATCCAAATGGGATTTTTACTATACATCTTTTTATGATATGAACATTGTGAAAATTGCAATTCACAATAGTTTCTGAAGAGACATAAATTGTCGAAATGCGCATATGCAGAAAGTAAATTCACAGTAACTTCGGTATTTAGTTATTTGTATGTGTCAGTGTATATTGCTGTTAATATGGAAATATTGTATGTATTTATTCAGCCCAGAAAGCAATCAATGCATTATTGGTGCATGTTTTATTGAAATTATTATACAGCTTTTTCCCGTGCGAGTACTGGAGTAAATTTCGAGTACTCAAGTATTTAATCTTGTCTGAGTTGACATTCCTTATAAAAAGACAAAAGATAAACGTCAACAACGATAGGAACTAGGGATAGCCGGACTTAGTACTAGCACTAGCAGAAGCTAGCATTATGATTTAATTTTAAAAAAGGAGTAAATGCACCTGAGACAGTCTCTACAAATACATGGTATGCAATGGAATATTGCTTTTATTGTTGTTTTCCGTCTGGTTTATGGAAACCCAAACTTCCTCATTCTTTATCCTGTTTCCCTTTAGTATCATAATCATACAAATAAAGCCAAATACAGGGTAACTACTAATTGCAAGTCCTGAAAAGGAAAGAAAAGCACAAAACGTTATTTTAAAGATTTGGTACTGAGTGCTCGAAGCTCTACTACCAGCTACCCCAAGAAACCTAGTGTATTGGTAAGCACTGTCGCACTACGAAAGAGAAATTAAGTTCAAAAATTCCGATGTATTTGGTGGATAATGGTCATGTATCGCAGTAGACATCGGCATTATCAGGGGAAATTTAACGCCCATGACACTTCCATTCGTTATATTCGTTATATGTGATAATAACAAAGGTTATTTGTTTCGGCTTAATTTGATAATATGGACTTATAAAATGTGTAAGGTATATGAATTCCCTAATTTGATATTTTATTTAATAGTAATGGACTAAATCAAATGTGCCGGTATATATATTCTCTAACTTTAAACTTTAATTGGTAAATATGGACTAAACTAAATATGCAGTTATTTTAAACCGTATATAGTAATTATAGACTATAGACTATGATATATTTTAGCTTTCGATTATTAGATTTATCGCCACTGATTTGTACAACTTACATTCGCGATTCGAAGCCTCGTGATTAAAAAATTATCTCGAGATATCTTCCGAATGCGAGATTAAAATATCGCTTTTCAATCAAGATCGATATTTCTTGAAAACACGAGTTCTGATTTTCGCACTTCGAGATTGAGGGTTTTAAGGTGAGAAGTCGGTATCATCATTGAAATTACACCTGAAATCATAAATTTTATAGACAACGTCGCTATTTTGATGGCGGCTTTTACCGATAGAAATCCATCTTTGATATGCCTGTCATTCAACTTTTTATTCTTACGAAATGAATTAGGTGACCCTTTATAGATTTAAATCATAAAAACGGAAATTTGAAAAGAAATCTCAATTTTCTTGAAAAATTGTAGGATACATTTTGAAAATACGCAATTTAAAAAAAGATTAATCTACCACTTTCTGTACATTAAATATAGAAACATTTTTTTTCAATCTTTCAAACATTAAAAAGCTGAAATCATTATTTTGCTTTGATTTCCAGCTCTATTTGATGTACTTGTGGGAAAAACGTTTATCGAAAAAGGGTCATTTACGTAACTACTACCTTAGGCAATAAACAATGAATCGCGACAAAATAACAGCATACATGTTTCAAGGAGTAACCTCTACTCAGCAGCATTAGAATCAAATAATATGGAAAGCACTAGTCCAAAAATAGTCAGAATAGAAGTACTCATTACCAAATATATCAAAATAGGAGGCAAAATCCAGTACCAAGGACATCCACCGAGTTCCATACACGGAATAAAGCCTCAGTATTTTTAAGGGGTTAGAATTTTAATAAACAGTATTTCTTTAAAAGCTAGTTTTACCAGTAATGTATTATACCAGTATTGTAATTTTTTTTACAATACTAGTTGTACCAATATTGTATTGTAGACAATACTAGTTCTTCCAGTACTATGCTATATACAATACTAGTTGTACCAGTTAGTTCTTCCAGTACTGTGCTATATACAATACTAGTTATACCAATATTGTATTGTGGACAACTGGTATACTGGTAACACTGGTATTGTATATTTTCGCAATACTAGTTCTGTCAGTATTGTGTATTTTTTGTAGTCAATTCCAGTAATACCATGGCCAGTAATGATACTGTTTACAATTCTGTTATCATAAGTACATGTATATTTCGGACAATACTGGTATTGTACTTTAATTTGTAATCAGTGTTGCAAATCATCTACACAAGGGTTTATGAGAGTAGCATGGAGCTGTTTCACTCTATTTTCTCCTTAGTTTTATACAAAATTTCCTTAAATTAAGATTTTGCAAGTTTCTAAATAAAATCTGTTTTCGGCCCAGTTCCGAAGCAAATATAATCATTGCAACTGCTTCTTTACTCTTTGACAAATTTTCATTTGTATAAAACGTAGTTTTTACAGAAAGTCTGTAAATTTAATTTAACTTAAAATGGCAACTCTTCGCGATAATATGATCCTTGGGTTAAGATATATTGTCATTCTTAAAAACAAAATGTTACCTTTTACATTGCAAAACAAATGCGCACAATAGTGTCCAACCTAGAAGTGCGACAAATTAGATAAAAAGAGTTACAGCTGATTTAGTCATCCATTTACTATGAAACTTCGCAATTTTAGTAGCAAAGTTTGATACAAATTTTGGTTGTATAATTAAGGACTATGGTCCATTCTAGAATTATCAAATACATTTTCAAGGACAAAGACTGTAAGCAAATGTATAAAACTTTTACAATTTATCTTCTTTAACGATGTTGAAATTTTAACATAACCAAAGGATTACTATATCCTTTTGAACATAAAGTCATTCTTTTTGCAGGTTTAGTCCACCTAGTTATAAGTTTGAAATATACTATTCAAACTTTGGAATGACATCGGTTTGGAAATGAATGGTTTTCATACACTTTTCCAAGGGTCATAAAGGTAGCTAGTAATTTTGCAAAGTTTGGAGATACATGGTTGATTGAAATTGCCGTCAAAGAAGTTCTGGATAAACGGAAATATCTAGTAAAACTTGCAACATATGTATAATACTTAAAAAAAGAATAGATATAAAGGAATAGAGAAGAGTATACTTTGAAAATGGCAAAAGGGTTAAATTCGATCTCAAATTTAGGGAAAAAAAACAAAAAACGTTGACCCATGCTTTTTATTTCATTTTTCTGTTTGGTACGATAGGTCTTTATTCGTGCCGATTTACAACAAAATCATATTGATATATCTATTAGTGTCTATCTAACTAAAATTACCATCAATATGAATTTAATACTTGCTAATACCAGGATAAATGAGAGGAAAAATCAACTTTAAAACGTCACTTAATCATCTACTTGGTACTGTAAACAGTATGACGACGCATTATAGTCTAACGGTTTTCTATTGGCTGGGACATTTACTTCATCTTTTTCTTTCTATTTTCGCAAATACAAACGTTCAGTCGCTGGTTGAATCCAAACATTAATGACGACAAAGTAGAGTGGGTGAACAAAGGTGAGTAAAATGTGAAAAAATTCTTAATGTGGACGATCATCACAAATATTGCCTTTATTTATTTTTAGCTTATTATTATTTTTATTATTATAATTATTGTCAGAATTATTTAATTGAGCAGGGCGTGGTTATGGCTGAGCTTACCGTTAATACTGGAAACATAAACATCCTCTCAATTATGAGAAAAACTCTGGTCTTAGTAGAATGTTTAGATCATTTCAAACCGTATTTTTGGATAACAACATTTTCTATAAGGAAAAAATTTATATTATTAATTATTATCTTTATTATAATTAAAAACTTTTCTTTGTTTTATAATATTGATACATAAGTATAACATGATGAAAACGAAGTATGTTTATGTTCTAATTCACCTAGCTCAAACATAAAATGATATTTAGCAATAAAACAAAACTCTGTTAAGCATATTTTGCTTCAAAATACATTATTTCTTTCCGTCAAATTTTCTTTCTGGAGTTGCGTTTGGCAAATATTTTAATCCGGTATTTAAACAGAGTTGTATCGTTTTGGTCATGATTTTATAATTACCATTATTCCGGAAAATACGTTTTGAATGATATTTCAACCAGATTTCAACTTGCTTTATTTAAATCTGACATAAGTACTATTCTTGATATGTGATGCATGTATACATTGTTCTAATTTTCTCAGCTGTAAAAAATTGTAAAGGTTCCACGAAACCTAATGTATTGCCTTCTCAATACCTTGTTATTATAATTTGGCCTATAATAAGATGAGGTTGCTAAATAAAATTTTAAGAAATTACTGGTCCTTGAGGTTTTCAGGAAGTATATGGGTCATTCTAAAAAATTGTCGATATTTTTTCGGTTGTATGCGTGATAAAGGGTATTTTTTCACTTTTTAAAATTTTCAGGATGTATATTGGTAATGTTTGGAGTGATTTGTAATATAAAAATAATCCCTTTATGTCTAATTCTTTGTTTAATTTTAGTTCAAATGTCGCAATTTGATTTCGCCGTGATAGCAAAGATATGTCAAGATATCTTTTAAAAAAAATTCAAATTCAAATTCAAAATTTTAACAAATAATTTCTTTGAAAATAACACATAAACGATACCAAACATATTCTATGAAAAAAAATACAGGAAAACATGTGTGCTTTTCGCCGTGTCCCTTGTGTTACTGTAACCGTGTAATTCAACCAGGAAGTAAGGGTTATCTCTCTTACTGCTTAACTTGGTGCCTTCCTGAAGTACTACTTCATCTTTGAAGTATTGGATATTCCATTAGGCACTTTGATGCTATTTAAGCCTAAAAATCTACCTCTAAAGTATGCAGGGTAACACCGTAATTTTTATTTCTGTCCCTGTTGTTACTGCATTTTCTATTATTCTTCATATTTATTTAGCACCAGCTTGTGACCAGTATTTGTATTTAGTAATTTAATTTGCAGAACGAGCTGATTCGTTGTACAAGGGAACATACAATGTGAATAAAATTGGATTTAGTAATGAATATGTCGCTTGTGTTACTGTCCCTTGTGTTACCTAACACAAGGGACCAAATTCGTAAAATGAGGGGCGACAAGTTGATTCTAAGCAACCATGTTTGAGAGGAAGACAAAAACAAATGCAACCACTCCGTGCACAATACTTTTCTAGTTCATCTTTTTGGACCCTAACCCTAACCCTGTCGAAATGCGCATTTGCAGAAAGTAAATTCACAGTGACTTCGGTATTTAGTTATTTGGAAACATAGGTCCTTATTCATAAGGTTTTTGAAGCATTATACAGACAGTAACACAAGGGACAATTTAAAAAAGTAACACAAGGGACATTTAATGTAACACAAGCGACAAACATGATTGCTAACTCACGATGCAACTTCGATATTACCATTGAATACATATCAAATTTAAAAGTAAATAGAGCAATGAATCAGTAGTTTTATACTTCTTAATTCCATAGTTTTACAAAACTAAAAGATCTATTAGAATGTACAAAAATCTGATAACTAAAGTAGCCGAAACATTAACATGCAAAAACAAATAAATTTTGACGTGCTAAAATTCATTAAGGTTAGCTTTTTTTATGTTTCTTAGAAAGAAGGGAGTAATAAATGACTACTATTATCAACGAAGGGATATGGAGTAAATGCAAATGAGACAAAGTCTCTACAAATACATGGTAAATAAGCAATGGAACAACGCTTTTATTGTTGTTCTTCATCTTGAAGTCGCCATGAGGCCTTCAACAATGAGCTTTACTCATACCTCATAGCAAGTTCAAGACGGCCCCTAGCACCGGTTTGAGCGGAATTCATTGCTAATTGTCGAGCAACGCTACATCCATGCTTTTTTATCCTAATGATCCATGGATGCGGGATCGTCATCAAACTTAAACTAGTATGTTTTCAGAAGTAAAAAAATAAACGTGCAAACTTTCAAAAAACTATTAATTGATAATGTTGTAGACATCAAATGTCACTTGTGTTACCAAATGACCCTATTGTTACCTGCTTGTGCGATTGCAGGATGCCTGGATGTAAATTTTCCCTTAAAGCAGATGAAGTAATTGACCTCTACTTTACCATTAAGTAATTACGATTAGAACGATTAACCATTTTATAAGAAGAAAACAATTTTTATATGTGCTCGATACAAGTGTCCCTGGTGTTACTGAATGTTCCCTTGTGTTACTGAAGTTTAAATTTGTATTATTTTCATGTTTTAAGTTAAAATTTTGATTCTTTTTGAATGAAAATGTTGGTTTCATCGTTCTATCTTTGGGTCATCAAACTGAAATGATTCAATTGTAAACATATAGAGACAGTATTTTATTTTTGATGGTAGAAAGTCACTAGTGTTACCAATTGTGTCCCTTGTGTTACACAATTGTCCCTGGCCAGTGTTTGACAAACCAGAAATTTGTAGCTCTACTCTACTGGTCAAACTTAAAAGGAAAGATAGCGTATGTTTGAGATAATGATATAAACAATAATATATTTTTTTTATATTTAAAATAATCAGTAAATAAAATGTAAAAGTTTGAAAGGTCTAATCCCGTTCGTGTACGCAAGAGACTTGCAATTAAAAAACAATTATGTAAGTAACTAAATCGAGACAATATCATTTTATACCAATAACTTTTATTTGTTCTTTATATGAAGAGGGTTACAATGGCAATATTCTAATAACATACGTGATTTTTATCATTTTTCCTAATAGTAACACAAGGGACATTGGCTGGTGGCAATTGACTTATTTTTCAATTAAAATATATTTTTATGCAAGTTAATGCTGAGATGTTGTTTCTCAGCCTTGAAATGATAAAGGACCCAAAAACCTTAAAACTGAAACAAAATGGCCAGTTTGATTTTTTTCTACAATCATCTTCAAAATATTGACAATTTTTTAGAATGACCAATATTAGTTAAATGTTTATGCAAAAAATAGGGTTGCTAAAATGTAGAATTCCAAAAAAATAATTCGTCTTGTAGAGTTTTTATGTAATTAACCAAAACTGGAATCAAAGATGTTTGCAATTTTACTACAGAAAATACTTATTATTACTGTAAGATATGGATACGAATTGAGACAGCATTACAAAGACAAAACAATTAAACAAAACCACAAAACTAAAGCACTAGCAGTGTGAATCCCTATAAAAACTGGTGTATTATCTGGTGCTCCAGAAGTGTAAGCATGATCTGTTCCACGCGTGGTACCAGTCACATGGACAGTGGGAATTCCTGCTTTGTCACAGTCGTTGATTGTCAGTCCGGTAATAAACTCTGGATCTACCCAAAGATATCTATTCTGATATGTGAAATGGAAACATTGTAACGGTCTTTCAAATCATGGTGACGACCGTAACACTTCTGTAGTGACAATTTCAGCAGTGACTTGCATAAGTTTTTACTCTTTGACAAAATCGCTGTACAAACTACAGGCACGGCAATAGCGAATGTGTTGTAAAATAAAGACGTCATATGCCGGAGATGTCGGAATATTACTGCTCAAAATCGGGAAGTTCACAATTTGAATGTCGAAATCATCACGCTTGTCGTAAAGTTTTGTTTTCAGTCGTCCAGAGTTGTCAGTGTAGAGGTATACGTCCAGGTTTGATGCTGATTATGGTGTATAAGTGGTCTCAATACTTTCGAGTTCATTCGGGTATATTACATACACCGGCAAACGAATACCGAAGCAAGAACGAGGAAAGGGGAAATTCTAAAATCATAAATCCAAAATCACGGCAATTCAGAGCAAAACAAATTGAGACAGTATGGCAAAGGAAAAACAAACAAAAATGAACAAGAACGCCAGAAAACTAAAGCACTAGCAGTGTGAACCCCTATAAAACAGAGGTATCATCAGGTGCTCCGGAAGGATAAGCATGATCTGCTCCACGCGTGGCACCCGTCACACTGCCAGTGTATATAAGATGAAAGTTATCCTTAAATTGAGGATTGTTTAATGAAAGAGCATCATCTGTATAACGGAAGCTGAAATTAAAGGACTTACCTAGGTTATTGTCTTTTTTCTGAACTACATTTGTATGAAGCTGGCTTCATACGAATAAAGAAAAAAATTAATTGTGGCACACAATTAGTCCCCATATGTACAACTGAAAAACGTTTCCTCAAAATTCTACAAATATGTTATCAATCAAGAATTCCAGCATTGCGATGACATTCTCCTCTGTATACTTTTTGTGTGAATCAGTTTGTTTAACAAAATAGGCCCCATCTTTACTTATCATTAAATATGAATATCTCCTTTCACCCTCTTTAGTACAGAAAGAGTGATGTATGAAACCCCGGAGTACTGACTTTAGCTTATCATGTGGGAGAGTAGTATAGAGTGTAGAAAAATCAAATGTTTTGACACTGTTGCAGTTGTTGAGTTCATTTAAAGATAGATGTTCTAATAAGTCTTGCGAGTTTTTGAGAATCTACATGTGATTTACTCCTCTTGTTTAATAATATACTTTATCACTATATATCTTTAGGCCATCTTTGACTGCTGTGGGTAATGAAGTCAGGAGCTTAAAAAGTGGTTTTAACGTGCATTTGGCAGACCAAACAATATATCTCTGTTTGTAAGGGTATTTATGTAACTTAGGTACCCGGAAGATACAAGGCAGGTTGTTGTTCCCTTCACTCAAATTGATAGCAAACGAAGACAATACTGATTTGTGATTGTTTAGTATGTCCTCCCTGGTTATTTTTGGAGAGTTTGTATTTGGGGTCGTACAAGGAGCAAACATTCATACCTCATAGAAAGTTCAATAGCACAGCCTTGAGCGGAACTAGCTTGCTAAAAATCAGGAAACCTTGTACTTGCAAGCATCTTTTTTGTCATGGATGTGAGTTCATCAACAAACATAAAATATTGGGCAAAATTCTCCAACAAATGCTGTTATCATTTGCAGGAAAAAGGAAAAAGAGTAGTTTTATAAGTAACTGACGACAATTATCATTTCTTTTCTAATGAACATTGATCTGAAACCTGTGAATAGAATTATTCAGAATTACGCTGTGCATTATGGAAATTCCCAACGAAAACTACAGATGGAAATTGTGGTTAAATAGTTTATTATCAATCATCTTGATTTTTCACCATTTTTTACATAAGTGTTTAAGTACGATGAATCAAATTTTAAATCTAAATCCCGAAGATAGTTTCGAGTAAGTGTTTTATACTTGAGTATATCCTTAGTTAACAAATCACGGATAAGAATTTATATAAAACATTAAATATAAAATTCAACTGTAAATATAAATTAAAGAATCCTGTTTCTGTAAGCTTAAAAGGTTATTAACCTCTCTCTGATCTTGAATTAGTACATTAATTCAGACAATTACTAAGTGTCATATATGTTTACTATCATATGTACGAGATATGTACATGTATGCTCTCTATTAATTTCAGTTATGGAGAGAATTTCTCGTATCGGTACACTAAAATATTTTTTTTTTTGGCATTTCATTTTTGTATTTATAGTGTCCGTGCTTATAGTGTCCACATATCATAATTTAAGTATGCCAAGATTTCTTGCAATTGACTCAATGAATGTCCTGTGTTTTTTTTGTTTTTTTTTTGTTTTTGGACTGTCTTTTTTTAAATTTTGGTCGGACAACGGACGACATGGATTGTAAGAACACTTTGCCACTTGATTAAATATTTATTGACGCCCCGCAACTATGAGTAAACAGAAACAAGGATGTAGCGTTGTTTGAATATGGAAATATATTTGGATATACCAGCTCAGATCACCGACCCTGATGGACTTAATGAAAAAGACGAGAAACGTTTTAAAAAGTATTACATTAACATAGTTATTTTACATACAGAGACTTATCTATATGTATAGGTTTCTAAGTAGATAATACATCTTTTATTGTTATACATTATTAGCGATTTATTTTAGACCTTAAAAATATTTCATAAAAATATTTGCATTTACTAGTATATATATAAAGTCCAACATAACCAGATTCAATAATTATATCCAATAATTCACTATTACTTTCATGTTTTCGTTAGCAAATTTCAGGTGATTGATTGATTGATATGAGGTTTAACGTCAAATTCAGCAGTATTTCAGCTATCTCATGACGGTCAGCTTTAGTGGTGGAAGCCGGAGTACCCTGGGCAGGTAACTGACATACCTTATCACTTACAATTTAAAGTCGAGTGCACCCTTTTTGTAATGTACAAAGCGGGACGCGTACTCACACCGAAGTGGTGATAGACTAACAGTGGTTATATAGGTAGTAGAACGACCTTAACCACTCGGCAACCCAGCCCCCAAATTTCAGGTGAAATAGCGTAACTAAGCAGAAGTAGTCACGCAACGTAATAATATTGTAGATAAATTCCACAACGATCGAAGAGATATATTGTTTTAGACTAAACGTACAATAAACGTCCATTTAATTTATGATGGATGTTGATTTTTACCGTACATTGGCAGAGGAACAAGTTAACGATGAAACAACGACAGTAGAATACCGAAGGAACAAAGCACAAGATTACACAAATCAAAGTCCAGAGACAGGGCAAAAGCAAGAACACCAGAAGACGGAAGACCAAAGTCACCACATGCCCACAAAACACACGAACATTACATACGCAACACAAAAAAACTAAAGCACTAACAGTGTGCTCTCGAAAAAACAGAGTGACATCAGGTGCTCCGAAAGGGTAAGTATGTCCTGCTCTGTATACAGCACCCATCACACGATCAGTGAGGCATATGTTTTGAAAGATCTGTTACTGATTGGTTATTGTCATTTTCTAACCCTGAGACAAAACCAATTGATAACCATGGTACGTGTAACTTCTCTAACCCTCAAACAGTACCAAGGTGAAAAGCAAATTTTGGAAAGCTTTTACACAACAAACGATGAAATGTTTTATTCCGAAATGCCAAGCAATACTGACAATCTTATCATGAGACAAATAAGTAGAATGTTATCAAAATATACCTCTGATAAAACGGATAAGGAATATGCCTTTTTAATAAATTTTGAATGGAAGACCTGTAATTTCTACAGTCTACCAAATGTACATAAATTGAAAGAAATCCAAAACGCGGTTAAACAACAAAACAGTGAATATGTTGAAATTGAGACACCATCAGATCTTAAACTTAGACCAATCGTAGCTGGTCCTGTATGCCCAACTCATCGCCTGAGTAATTTTTTAGACATTATTTTAAAACCTCTTTGTTCTTTTATTCCAAGATACATACGAGATGACATTGATTTTCTATCACATTTGCCTAAAACAACTGATATAAATGCCCGGCTTGTAAGTTACGATGTAGCCAGTCTGTATACAAATGTTTCGCAAATGATTTAGATATAACTGCAGTAAAATATTGGAAAGAAAAATACAGAGATGCAATACCGAATAGATTCTCTATTGACTTTATCTTGGATTCTACGTTTTACTTCAATGGGAAAAACTATATCCAGACCAGAGGAAGAGCAATGGGAACAAAATTCACACCAACATACTCGTCTCTAATAAGGGGATATTTGGAACAAAGGTTATACTAGGAAGTAGAAGAAACATTTGGAAATGAATTGTCTGTTTCCACTGAGGAATTTGACCATTACAATTTGAGTGACACGCAACACATTTGAATTTCACTGTTGCATACATATATGTAGCAAGACTTCAAAATGAACAAAGTAAATTGCACATCAAAATAATTATTTTAATGTGCTATTTACTGTGTTTATTTTAAAGTCTGTAATTAGGTCACATTGTATGTTTCCGATTGGATCTAACACAACGGTAGCATTGGTATATGTGTATATAAAGGTAAATATAAAGATCAAAGAACAAAACTAAAACACCGAAATTCTACTGTGCCAGATCCAAAGGATTCACACTATGTGACCTAATACAGGATTTTTTGCGGAAACAAATCTACAAATCTATTATTATTCGTAAAAAATCAATACATCAGTACATTGAGATGGAATCACTAATTAATTAACACTGTTGAGCTAAGGGTGATTTATATTTAATCTACTTGTAGCGCTTCAGATTAATTGTTTTTCGTCAATCAAAATTTAGTTAAATAAGTGTCATGCAGGACAAATTATGAGTACACTTCGGTTTAATAAATATTTTGTTTTAGGTGGTATAAAATTTATATTCAATAGGACTGAATTCCGGTTATCCTCCTCATTGGTATTCGAGGAGATCGTTTCCACTTTCAATTACACCAGCCCCGCCTTCAATTACACAAGAGTCCCCTATCTCGAAAGTCCCGTATTGGAGACACGAAAGTTAACAAAGTCGTGCTCTATTGTCCATCACCCTGGCTACTATTTTCGCATAGTCAATATAAAACACAACATTAATATTATTATTATACCGACTGTTGACTATTTTGAAAAGTTACATTGATAAATAGTTCTGTTCTGTTTAAAATGTTTCACAGTATTAAAACTGTCAAAATAAAAAAAAAAAAAAAACAAATCTGAGCGCTGTAGCAGACGACACTCTTTCAAATGATGTTTAGAAACTTGATTACATCAATTGCACAGGAAGTACCACTAACTTGTCTGTAAGATCTAAATTCCGCCTCCTGCACGTGATCATTGATGATGATTGACGTGAGAAATCAATAGTCTTCACAACAGCAGTGCTTACTATTGCAATAGTGCAGTCAACGCTATTTCTTTTGAAAACTATGCGAAAATAAAACTGTTTTACTATAAAAGAACTTTCTTACAGGAGGTATAATAATATGCAATATACAGAGGAACATGAAATTCCAGGTCTTTTATTATTAATAGATTTTGAAAAGGCATTTGATTCTGTATCATGGAAATTTCTACTCACTGTTCTTAATTTTTTCTTTTTTTTTTTTTTTTTTTTGATTTTGGCGAAAGTATTATAAATTGGGTCAAAGTATTCTACTGTAATATTAAGTCTGCTGTGATACAAGGGGGAAACATATCAGACTTCTTTGATATAGAACGTGGCTCCCGACAAGGCGATCCGTTGTCACCGTATCGCTTTATTTTGTGTGCTGAAATTCTTGCAATTAAAATCAGAGGTAACAAAAACATTAACGGAATTCATATTAATCAGATTGAACATAAGCTTTCTCAATTTGCTGATGATACTCATTTATTATTGGATGGAACTGAAAAAACTTTACAAGAAGCACTTTTAGAACTAAATTGGTTTGCCGGAATTTCGGGTTTAAATATTAACTTTTCAAATACACAAGTAATTTGGATTGGGAGTAAAAGATATAGTGAGGAAATTGTATGCAAAAATCGAAATCTTAATTAGAGGGAAACCACATTTAAGCTTCTGGGTCTTAATTTTGATGTAGACTTGGATAAAATGATTGAACTGAATTATGAAGAAAGAATTGTTCAAATTAAGAATCTAAAAATAAACCAATAGTCAACAAGAAACCTTACAGTTATTGGAAAAATTACAGTTGTGAAGACATTAATATCACCAGCGTTAAATCATTTAATTATTTCCTTACCTAATCCAAAAGAGGATATTTTAAAGAAAATTGATAATCTGATTTATACATTTATATGGAGTTCACCTACCCATAGGGTTAAAAAGGATGTTTTACAAAAAGATTACCAAGATGGTGGTTTAAAAATGATAATTAAAATCTACTTGGATAAGAGGAACATTCCAAAATAACTCGAAGTGGTTTAGCATTTTTAGTTCATCATTTTGTATTAATAAATGTTTTAATTGTGGGATTGGATATTCAAAAAAAAATTCAAAAGAATATGAAAAAAAAATTTTGGATAGATGTGTTGAACTCATGAAAAACAGTAGTAGAAAGAGATGCACATGTAGATTGGGATTTTTTACTAGCGTCTCCATTATGGTTTAAAAAAATAATAAAAATTGGAGGTGAAACTGTTTTTTATAAAGATTGGTTTATCAAAGGCATCA
Organism: Modiolus philippinarum; assembly: GCA_002080025.1. Taxonomy (NCBI): domain Eukaryota; kingdom Metazoa; phylum Mollusca; class Bivalvia; order Mytilida; family Modiolidae; genus Modiolus; species Modiolus philippinarum. The sequence goes on from MJUU01062656.1 coordinate 21,924, forward strand.
AATACATAAATGAATTAGTGAATGATGATGGATCATATCTTTCTTTGGAACAGGTACACCATAAATATGGAATTAATGCAAATTTTATGAAGTATAATAGTATTGTTGCAGCAATAAAACACGCCGCAAAATCTTTATAAGTCGATAATTATAAATTACAGAATCCATTCATTCTTTCATTAATTTTAACTATTTCGAAAAGTAAAAAGAGGTCCAGAGATATGTATAATTTACTTTTTCAAAATGATACTACACCAAAAGGGCAATTAGAATGGACCGATATACTAGATAATGAATCCCTCAACTGGAAAAAGATTTTTGTTTACCATTTAGAGTCACTAATAATACGAAACTGCAGTGGCTACAATACAGATTTAATCATCGTATTATTGCTACAAATCACTTTCTTTCAAAAATAAATATTACTAATAATGATGACTGCACTTTTTGTGAATCAGAGGCAGAAACTATCGAGCATCTATTTTGGAACTGTGAATCTATTCAAAATTTTCTTCGTGAAATTGATATTTGGTTTCTTGTAAATGGTGTAAGGATACCATTTACAAAGCTTAACTTTATCTTTGGTGATACATCTAATATCTCTAAGAGTGACCCATATAACATCATAATTATGCATATTAAACAATGTATTTATAATACAAGATGTTTTAAACAAATGCTATCTTTACAAGCATTGAAAGAAAAATTGAAATATATGTATAAAATAGAAAAAATGTTGTCTGTTAAAATTAAGAAGGTAGAGCATTTTGATAAAATATGTGAGAAATTTAAACACATTTTTATATAATTTTAATAGTATGAAAACAGGACAAAATTTTCAATATTAGCTCACCACCATTTCTATCCCTCTCTCTCTCTCTCTCTCTCTCTCTCTCTCTCTCTCTCTCCTTCATGTTCTCTTAACTATACTTGCTTTCCTATATAAATTTAAAAAAAAATTCAACATATCTGGGTGTAAAATATTTTATGACATTATTTTAAATGATTGTTTATATATAAATTTGTAGTTGTAATAGGTAATTGTATGTTGAAATTTTGAAAAAATAAAAAATTACAAAAAAAAGTAAAAGAACAGTTGATATTTCGAGACCCGTCCGACTCATTATTAAAACACAATAAAAAGATAAAATACAATGAAACAAAACGTATTTAGAAAGACTTTCCTTAAAATATTTATACAAAGTATCGAGAGCTAAATGTTGGATACTGTTGATTACATATGTAACATGAGAAGAAAAAAAAAGAATTTTGCAAGTATCCGTACATCGATTATATGGACAATACTCTTACAAAATTATGCTTAACGTCCAGTGAGCAAAACTTCAGCCATATTAGGACGAGAGAAAAAATGGAGTAAATTGGTAGGGGCAGGTAATTATCAAAAATATATTTGATTTTTCAAATTTTTATGTTCAAACTGGATTTCAGCTTCTCTATCCAGAACTTTTCTTTAGCATGCCTCAGTGTGTCTGTCCACGATCGATTTTGGTCAACTGGGACTACAACAAGAACCATTTGAACAAGGAGCATATAATTAACTCGACGTCTTTTTCACAGGGGTTATAAAGAAAAACAAGTCAGCAAAACTATTCAAAAGGTTTCTTCGATTGACCGAAAGGAACTGTAACATTATCGAGATAGATTAAGAATTTACGATCATATGATATGCATAGGGTTTCTTGGTAGTGAGGTTTTGGTTAAAACATATATCAAACTTCTTTATTTATGGTGAAAAATACGCCTGGAACATAATAAAATAAGTAAATAAATATAGATTATAACATGCCCTCTCCCATATCGGCCCGGGTATCATCCCGAGACTGTCATTTCGGCCCCGAGGCTTTAGCCGAGGGACGATATGTGTCGAGGGATGATACCAGGGCCGATATTGAAAAGGGCATGTTATGATCAATGTATCACATATTAAATGTACAATTCATGAATAATATAAAAATAATTAAATGACATCTTTAATAACAATGTCCACAATAAATCAACTATGATAGAAATTCTGAAATGTATAATAATAGGGACGAATTTGAAAATGAAACTTAGTAATCCGACTATTTATCATATATTTTGAACAAGCAATCTTAATTTTCAACAGCAATCCGATGTCCACTGTTTTAGTTTGTATTTGGCACCACTGAATTAGAAAACGATAATTGGAGAGTGTAGCTTGCGGATCTGTCATATCTTTTTCTCTTTACGGGTCTGTATTACATCTTTCATGTTTGACACTGTCCTTAAATTCAACAAATAAATGAGTATTTCCATTATCCATGTTCTTTTACTCATTTTAGTCCCAGTCATTAACAGTAACTTCGGTATTTTAATATTTAGCGGAGTTTCTATTTGAATCCTTTGTCAAACGCAATATAAATGCTTGGGTATATAATAAACCTTTTACTACTATGACGTCATCAAAATGTGTGCACCAAGGCATGATAACCGGTTATTTGCCGGGCAGTTTTATGGATGGACAAACATTATAGTAATGGCATGTGCAAAAGTCTATGTACTACGCATAAATATGTGATAATACGAAATATTACATTGTTGGATTGTAATTTACTCTGTTGTTTGTAATTTACTCTACTTATTTTCCAGAATTCATAGTTATGTTTTCCCGACTTATCATAATTTATGTGCTGATTGTACCTGTTATGCCGATCTTGAATGATAATGTAATAAAGCGAAGATTGATTTGCCATTTCATACCCAGTCATGACCTACCAACAATAAACGATGGTAATTTTAATTATAATAGTTATATGTTCCATTTTATACGGATTTCCTGGTACATTAATGTATTACATTTATTATTTTTCAATGATTATACATATGTTTCTTCTAGTAACAAGCTTATTCAAATTTTTTAACTATTTTTCTTTCATCAAAAAATCAAAAAGCTGGTAGAGAATAAAATTGCAAATAGAATCTAAATTTAAAGCCAAAACCAGCTGAGAATACAGCTTTTCACTATTAAGATACTTTTAAGTTTCAAAATAAATAGTCTAATTAGATATTCAAAGTTTTCAAATATAATAGGGGTTCGGGCCATTAACAAAGTACTTGATCCTGTACTACTGAATACTCACCGATACTAACAGTCAATCTAAAGAAGCATTGACCCAAGGTAATAAATAACTAAATATAAATGTGTCAGTTATGACATACATCGATTTAAATATTCTACTTTTAAGCAAAATTGACTTTCTAGTATGAGTTCGGTATGTAAAATCTTTATTTTCATGTGTAATTTAGGTTATATAGACTGAACGATTTTTTTTCTTTGTTATTAAAATATCAATTTTTATAATTTATTTGATAGACTAAATGAAATGTGATAGATACATATTTTTTTTTCATATTCTTTTCCAGTGACACTGACTAACTGTGATTTGTCAGGTATGTAAAATCTCTAATTTCATTTACTATTTACATTTTCTTGACTTAGTAAAATGTGATTGCTATAAAAATATTTATTTTCATGTTCTATTCGAATAATATGAAGAAAATAAAATGTGTAGGGAATAAAATGTAACAAGTATAAAATCTCTATTTTTATGGGGGTTTTTTGTGTGTGTGTGTGTGTGTGTGTGTGTGTGTGTGTGTGTGTGTGTGTGTGTGTGTTTTACATGGACTAATGGGAATATTCCGGATATTAGCTCACCTGCTTATGCCAAGGTGAGCTTTTGCCATTACTATGCCTCTGTCAATCGCCCGTTCCTCAGCAGCCCGTTGTCCGTCTGCTCGTCATCCCTCGTACACTTTTCAAAGATATTGTCCTCTAAAACCATTGGACCAATTGTACTAGTACTACTAGTCCAATTAGAACCAAATTTAGTCACAATGGTCCTAAGATGGTCCCCTGCAGAAAACGTATTCGAAAGGTCCATACCTCACCGCGACCGGAAGGGAATATCCTATGGGTAAAAGTGAAAACACATTCAATCACATGTTCAGTATGATTTAAAAACAAAATAGCTGTAGCAGTTATATTGTTCAAACAGAAATACTCTTTACTACTACAACCTGTACATCATTTTTTTAATTGTGGTCTGAACATGGTTTTAATGGACAGTGGACTACAACTTGTACTTTACATCAAATAATTTTTTTAATTGTGGTCTAAACTTTTTAAATTGACAGTGGAGCTTTAAGTTGATTTGTACGCGAGAGCTAGAAATAATTATACAGACTTTCTCATTACACATTGTTATCTTCGTAACCGCCTTATTAATCAAGGCTTCAAAAAATTCCGTTTCATACGAACATTGAAAACTTTCTTTAATAGATATTTAATAGATAACAGCCCTTCTGGGTCCAAACTGTGATTCAAAATTCTTTTCCAAGATTGCAATCCTTGATGGAACCTGGTTGCTCACAAATAAGCTACTTAAACAAGGGTATTTTACCAATAACTTGAAGTCATCACTCCAGACCTTTACGGTCGACATCACCGATATTTGTCCCTTTAAAAGCTTATTTGTTGTTTCCTCTACCGGATTTGACATGTTTAGCTCAGTGGATGTCTTTTAGAAGCAGGATATTCCTCTACCGGTGCACCATGGTTTTTAATTGGGTTCGTGTTCATCTCTGTAAACCCATTGTCCTAGGATTATTCATTTTAGATGGACAGTTCGGATCTCACTTAGTTTTATATTTCCTAGAAGTTGGATAGCCTATCAAATTAAATTTTACCTGTTCCATCAATACCATCAGGTCTATTCTCAATGCAATTCAAAACGGAGATTGAAAATGGCATAAAAGGGAAAGGGAGAAAGAGTATTCATATTATTGGAGATTTTAGACATTTTCCAAGATTGACTCACTTACAGTGTGACGGTGCTGTTAACAGAGCAAATAACTAAATACCGAAGTTACTGTAAATTTATTTTCTGCATATGCGCATTTCGACAACTCATGCTTTCCCTGCCGGAGCACCTGATGTCACTCTCAGTTTTACTGGAGTTCACACTGTGAGTGGCTTTGTTTTGAATGTTGTGATTCTATTTCTGTGCTTTGTATCTGTCTAACGTCATTGGTTTTGTGTCTAATGTCATTGTTTCCTGTGTCCTTGTTTTGGTCATGTCTTTGGACTTCGATTATTGTAAATATGACTCCCTCGTTCCTTCGGTATAATATTGCCGTAGTTTTTGACAAAATCTATTTCAATTTATACTGTCTTAAGCCCCAAATATTTTCAGCTCCGAAAAAGATGGGTGTCGGGCAATCATTGTGACTGTTCGTTTGGCCCAGAACTCTCAGCAAATGCTAGTTTTGAAAACAAAACTTAAAAAATTCTAAATTTCATATATTAAAAATCGCTAAAAACTTATGTGCTCCGCCTATTTCTTGAAGAAGAATATAATGCAAGATTGTTGACAGTAGAGATTCCAGAGCAAAGGTTATTGAAACTGTCATTTTTTTTAATGTAAATGCACAAAACGACAAATCTTAGTTTTAAGCCTTCCATTTAGATCTATTTGGGTATTTGTGCTCAGAATTTACAATTGTTTTATTAATGGTTTTCCAGATATTTTCATTTGATCATAAGTTGTTGAAATAGCCATATGTAGAAACTAAATTTACTGTAACTTCGGTATTTTGTTATCTGTCTTACAGTAAGTGGGTAAAGTAGCAACATTCTCACTTTTGAGACAGAACCGTTCCTATTTTTAGCGATGTTAGATTTTTCTTTCTCTAATTTCTGCCCCGTTTTCATGTTTCCTGAACAGTGGGAGAAATAGTTTCTCCTCTCTAGAGAGAATGTTGCTCTCGACAAGTGATTGGCTGAAATTCAATTATGACGTCAAATATGTTTGCCGTTTTCCGACTTTACCATTGTGACTCCTTGAAAAAAGGCGACCATGCCTGATGACGTCACGCTCAAAAAACACATTTATTTCAGATTTTCGGAAAAGGGGGGTCATTTTCTTGTCCAAAATCACCTTGAAATCATTAGAGAAATAAAATCCACAATCGTATCTCGTGAGAAACGATATTTCTACACTCTCGATAGTTAATTTTTCAAATATGTTAAAAGCTCGGCAAGCCTCGCTTTTAAAAATTTGAAAAATATAACTATCTCTAGTGTAGAAATGTCGTTTTTAACTCGATGCAGTTGTGGATTTTATATGTCTTACACTAGTGCAAGACAAAGTCATTATGACGTCATTGACGTCATGGTGATTTCCCTTTGGAATGGCGGATTACAGGTACATTCCTTCGATGTACATAACACATTCTGACGAATAAATGTGAGAAAATAAATCAAACACCGTTGAAAATGCAGGATATCGAAATCTCAGACACCCTCGGATAAGATTTCAATGCTTCTCTGACTCGGACAAGCCTCGTCAGAGAAATATTGAAATCTTACCATCGGGTCTGAGATTTCTCGATCTTGCATTCTTACCGGTGTTAGATTCATATATACCCACCCATTAGCAGAACGCATAAGTTCGCGGAGAAGTTTTATTTCTATGATGCTAGACTCTTTAAGAAAGTTTAAACTTAATCTTCAGAGAATTTATTTGGACTCTGCATTTTATAGTGATATCAAGTGGAATATTTCCTTTTCTGACACTTTCAATAAGATCTGAATTCCAGACATGTTTTCTTATCTCCTTAAGTCCCAAAGGAGTATATGAAATACTTGATGTATAAATAGCTCTGACACTATGAATTAAAAAAACATATAAACGTATCGAATGATATTGTGATGACCAAAGTGTCATAAGTTTTTTTAAACACTGGTAAAGGGAAAGACGAACTAATGTTACATTATGCCAGACAAATATCTCTTTTATGTCCACATAATAATTAAAAGATCAGACTAACATATGATGCTGAAAACCAATAAGCTGATTGTTTATCGTGGCATTTAGACTCCAAATACAGATAACAAAATACCGAAGTTACTGTAAATTTAGTTTCTGCATATGTCCAGTTCGACAACTTATGTCTCTTTGGTGCAAATAAAATATAAACATTTCGAAGACCCTAAACTCAAAGATGTTTTAAAAAACTAATAGAGAACAAATAACCAAATATGATCTAAATAGAGTGCCAAAATCAGCGGAGGGAATAGCTCTGCATGAGGGAGATACCTCTAGTTTTCAACAAAATTTACAAACATTTAGATATTACTGACTACTGGGATGGTAAATACCCACGGGGACTAACAGTCCAACAACAATGGCATCAATCCAGTGGTAACGAATAACAAAAAACCGAAGTTACTGTAAATTTAGTTTTAGAAGGAGCTTTTGTTGATTCTGAATGTATTGCAGAACTACTGTACAAGAGATTTATAGATGAAGGCGTAAAGAGTGTTAAAAGATTGGGAACCAAACAATTATGCTGTATGTATGCACATGCCTTAGTAAAAACTACCTTTAACCTTTGAGACTAATGATCCAGTTGTAAGATACTTCTGTGCAATAACACATGAATGGTGACATCAAGATGAAGAACAACGTTGTCTCATGTGTATTTACTCCATATCCTTCCATTGTTAATGTTCATGGGTATTTCTCAATTTCGTATTTTTGGCGCTTGAAAGCTCTCGAGCCTATTAGATAAAATGTCCATTTTGTTTCAGAGAGTTTAAACCTCCATATGTCATGGTCAAAGACAAGACAAACATGATTTTGTACATATTTTGCTGTTAAGGAGGGTTCATGATATTTCGCAGGAGTATCTGAGTTAATGTTAATATCACACAAGAGTGCCTCATATCTAATCTACATTAAAATGCATAAGCTTCCTCTTTTTACTTTGATAAGAGAAATATATGTCGTATTAAATTTGAACTAATCTACTGATACACAAATCGCTTTCAACTCTCTCTCTCTCTCTCTCTCTCT
>MJUU01062661.1:0-20761 GCA_002080025.1 Modiolus philippinarum
AATTACCGGTCAATCAGAGGTAACCTGCTCACCTGTATGGCAATTAACTTTCAGATGTTTAAAATTATTAATGTTTTGAACATTGAAATTTTCTTTCAGCAGAATTTCCACAATTAACAGGTCAAACTTCCCCTTTCAATTTTTGTTAAAAGATCACGTTTTTTGAAAATTGGGTTATTTCCCTTTTATGATGTCTTTAAAATGAATTTATTTTTTTTAGAATATAACCTATGCTGATATTTGCTCTGGTTATTATAACAGAAAATTCATATTTTACCACTATTAAAGCTTAAAAAAGTGTTTATAAACAACATTTCTTTGATATTTTGCAAAATAATTTCTTTTATAATACAAATTTATAGAAAGTTTTATGTGTAATAAGTTATAGAAAGTTTAACTGTTTCAGATCAATAAACACTACTCATAGATGAATAAATTAAATTCAAATACATAGCTATAATTCTTTAAATGTAACAGGAACCAGAAAGAGCATTATAAATCTGGAACAATGATGTGCATATTTAAATACAACCAAATACAGAAAAATTATAAATCATAAAATTAGTACCGGTATCTCATACTACACATTGCGCTGCGAAATTTATACGCAAAAGTGACTAATGGTCTCAAAATCCTAGCTAAATCCCTGGGGGTAGGGACCAGAAGGAGCCGTGTTCCCATTGCTGATGTGTCTTTTTATCCATGCACTTGTAAATAATTTGCACCTATCGGTCTCGCGGCAGCGCAATTTCAATTTCAAATATTTTATTGATATAAAAATCAATAGGATTAGATAACAGGCAATGCCTATATAAATCTTCTCCTAATAACAAGATGAACAGTAACAAGTATAATATTTACATGCATAATACTGCAACAGCACAAAATTATTCATAATAACAAATCTTTATTTATATTATAAATCTAATTAAAATCTGAAAATTTTTGTAGAAAAGACTGATTAATTACTTATGGTCTGAGTAGAAATATCACTAATAAAAATTATTCATTAATTTTAGATATAAATGAAAACAAAATATATTTTTGACATATTACATGTTTACATGTCCATCCATGTATATGTATAAATTATTCTATTTAGGAATAATTCAAATAAACTTTATTTTTTTTCTATTGACAGCTTATAACTTGATTACTCTTTGATTTAGGGGCCAACTCTGACCTACCGTTGGGTGTGGGGTTTCCTCACCGTTCATTGAAGATCTTATGGTGGCTTTGAGTTGTTATTGCTCCCCTTAGGGTCGTTGTCTTTTTGACACATTCCCCGTTTCCCTTCTTTTTCTTATAATGCCTAAAGAAATCACATTTACAAATTGTAACATTTAAAACTTTATTATATGTAAAGTTATTCATTATAATATTACTGTTAAATTGAATATTTGTGCTGTCAAAAACAACAGAAGCAATATAAGAAGTAGCAATGATATCTCAGAAAGTTCACATACAAATATATTATAGTACAAAACACATATAAGTGTTACAAGTATATGTATAAATAAACATTATGCAAGTCATTTTATAAATCTCTTAGTATTATGAATAAAGTTTTGAACTGCCAATGTAATGTCTGAATTATTCTCCTGAGACAGATCAACCGAACCAAATAGAAGTAAATTAAGATCGAGAATATCAGTATAAGAGTTGAGGTCGAGGAATAATTGATTAAGTTGTCTAGCATATTGTCGGCACACAAAGAAATAATGATAATTATCCTCTACACTGTCACCACAAGCACACTCAGAGTTTTCAGATAGATGAGATAAATATAGATGATGTTTTAAATTGCTTACTTCATTACGGAGTTGACAATATACATGTATAATAGGAAGCGAAGCTTCCATATAATTTGGAACTGCAATTTTGTTCCCAATACTATGAGTTGAAAATATCCCTGCGTCGAGAGTTATCGTTCTTGGAAATATACGCAAATGGACACATCAATCTTTCAGAGAAGATTTCTAAAATATATGTAAAAAATAAAGCATATGAATACGTTTCTTGATGGCCATTCAAACATGTTAATGGTAAAATCGAAATGAAGAAAACAGAATAAAAACAGTTTTACTGGGGAAAGCTGATACGAAACTAAAGACATATAAATCCATTCGGAATTCCACTGCATCGAAAAGGGTCATGATAATAACCGAGAAATAACGAATGACTATATGCAACCATGACAACGATAAAGCGGATTACGCAAGAATTTGGAGTATATTTATTTATACACTAAATAACACTTATACACAGTCATGCAGTATAGACAAGACTCCAGGGAAGGTTTTGTCAGCAAAATAAATGTAGCTATGAAGTAACTTCGCGACTTTTCACTGCTTAAATAAAGATTGCATGATCATTGACATTGCGACGACAAGTTTATTGTGGACGTGCATCCATTGCTCATAGCATACGTTCTGGACTGGCATTCATCGAACGTATCCATACAATCCATTTACAGGGAATCCAATCACAATATGAAGTCTTACTTTGATGCAGAGCGTTGACAATGCTCATTCCTTTCAGTGAATATACATTAATTTAATGTATAGTCCCTGCTCCTTTCTCCCAAATTTTGACTCCTGCTTGGGAACTGCATCTTGTTATAAACTGACGTATATTTGACCAAAAACTTTCCAGATAAAATGGCATTATGCTTTCAAATAACATAATGCTGAAATGATTGAGAAAATTTGTCAAAACAACAAGCGTCTGCTACCCCAAAAATATACTTCCAGGATCGATAACTGCAATAACCAAAGGGCTTGAAGTACTGTGACTGGGAGTTGCGTCAGGATGTACAGCATGGCCTGATAAAATCTTGGAGTCATATATAAAATATATGAAAATATGAACAAATTGTCACGACAAGAAAATGATTTTTCAGTGGAACTTGATCTTCATTCCATCATAAAAAGACCTATTTTTTAATGATCATATGATCATTTTTTTTTATTTTATTAATATGAATTATTTGAAATTGAATCAATCAATGAAATACCAATAAATATTTTTTGATTAATGGCAGGAATGTCAGGGCGAGTGCATAATTTAAGGTCTAAAATTTGAGAATTGGAGGCAATGTAGAAATATGTGTTATTCTCCGCATATAGTCAGCTATCTCTCTGATATAAATCAATAATACCAGTAACAGCTGGGAGAGGTTACTCAGTAGGGAAGAGTGGGGACGGGTATTGTTACACCGTCTAAATCATGGACAAAAACAAAGGATCCCATAATTCCAGACGTGCATTCAGTTGGCACGAACCTAACAAGTAACCTTAGGCATCCTACCCAATGTTCAGTGTCAATGAATTAAGTCAGTATTATAAGAGCGTCGATAGCAAAAATGCATAAATAAAATATAAAAAATGAATAAATAAACCTACCCCCCCCCCAAAAAAAAAAAACACACACACACACACACACACGTACACACTTTTAATGATATTAGCTAAGTTTAATTTATTATCATTATTTCGTAACAAGCCCTTGTGTCCAATGCAGAGAAAATAAAAACATTGGGAATCCAAAAATGCGAAAGATGTATGAAAGCTGATAGACATGAAGTTACTTTTTTAGTAAGTATCATAGCAGTGTAATTTTTGCCTGGGAATCATATTTGTCATATTATATAAACAAACTCTTTTATGTTGGCGATCCCCCAATAATGTTCAGAGCTTCTTTTCACGTAAGGACTTCTAAACACAAATTCAAGGGGTCCATGAGCCAGATCCTCCCCTCTTGTTCTACCAATGCCATCTTCCTATTGTTCCTGATAAACACTGACAAAGGGAAGGCCTACAGTATAGATCAATATACAACAGTTTTTAACGAGTGAATTCACCTTCGCTTTCACATAGGTTATACCTATCCTCATATTATTCAAGGTTCTAGAGCCAATAGAATATTGTATTGGATGGGGCTCCAGATCCATGTCTAATGCACGTTTAAACAAAGACAGTGAGGGAAGATTTTGAATTTCAGGATCAAGTTTATTCCATGCATCAAAAGTATTCGGGAAAAAACTATTTTTATAGCTTATTGTATGAGCATTGGGTATATTGAAAAATCTGGAGTTTCTAAGCCTATAGTTATCATTATTTTCATTGATATAAGACTGTACAAAGTCAGATATATAATTTGGCAGAAACCCATGCAGAGATTTATATAAATATATAAGTTTCTGTTTTCTCCTGCGTTCATATAAAGAATCGCTACCAAGCTCTGAATAAAGTTTGGACCTGGAGCTACCCCGCCTCATACCCGCGGCGCAATCAACTAAAGTGATAGAATAGTCAATCTGATGACTGTGATCACGAGTCGGTAGAAGTAGAAGTAGAAGTATACTCCTTTCTCCTGTTTCCGGTGTATACCTCATTCCGGTGTAGTCGCCAATTCTGGATTTTCAAAGCATTGCGTGTTTGTGAGTGCGCTGGGTTCATATGTCAGTGACGTCAGAAGGTCTGCTATTTACTACCGTCAACACATAGATGGGACAACAACGATTTCAGCTAATATTGATTATATACACTTACCTTCACGATTTTACTGATATTCACTTAACCTGTGTATTGCATGAAAAGTAAATGAAATATTTTTATTGCTTTTTGGGTCCAAAATAAAATATTGTCAAGTCTACATCGTCTGCAACATGTAAAGCTTCCTCAGCAACAGTCACGTAATTTTAAAACGTCAAGATGGTCAAGAAAAAAGTACGGAAAACTAGATAAACAAAAATAAATGATTTTTTTTCTTTATTTAAAAAAAGAAACGTAGTTGGTGATCTTTGGTTGTAAATTCCGCAAAGATCCACCAATTTAAACATGAAAAAATATTATATGAATATTTTGGAAAGATTTGGTATAGAATTTGGGAAATGTAAATTAAAGTTTCTTTTTAATTATTTAAATAAATTTATGTTTCTTATAATAATAATAATATTATTATTAATAATAATCATAATAATAATAATGAAATAGCATTGATTTCTTTAACTTAAAGATAAATGTTATTCAAATAAATGTTGTGTTTTATATGCTTCTTTTCAATCTAGTGTACTAATATGTCATTTTGATTTGTTGATCTTAAATATTGATGTCCGTTTTGGGCCTCCATACACTACTTTACTTTTGCACCGGAAATGGAAGAAACGTCAACAACGCTAAGTGTGATTGACCTGTGACTTTTAATCAAATGTTCAAAAGATAGATATTCGAGTTTATTTACCGTTGTATGCATCATTTAACAGAATGATATCTTTATTTTTGACTGATAATTATCATAGTAAATGATAGATGCAGTGAGAATATTTATTAAGAGTTTAAGATATTGACCACCGGAATCAGGAAAACCCTGTATAATGCACCTGATATGGACGAGAAAAAAATATTTCGGGCATTTTTAGCAAATGCCAATTTGAAATAAATGCATCAATTTGACATTACTTTCTTACAAATTCTGATGATTTACCATAAATTAAACTTTGTAGTCATTTTTCTGGAATTCAACATTCCGGAAGTGCTACTATGTACGCGAAATATTCGGGTAGCTACGGATTTTTGCCAATAAAATTACCTAAAAGCCCGAAAATATCAAATTACCGGAAGAAAGTTGTATATCGTGATTTTGCGCAATGACTGAAAACACCACGTGGTTACCTCGCTACTTCCTTTCTAACTCAATATGGCACCCAAGGCAAAGAAGGGTGATAGTGAGCGTCATATATATACAAATATCTAGCATAATTATTTGTGCATATGTTTGAAATCAATTAAAAATAACAGGCATTTATATCTTCATGAGTCCGTAACACTTTAATTGGTGCACTGAATCCCACATGTTGGCACAGCATGTTTATATTGTTATTGTTGAAAACTGTAAACTGTCCACACCAACACAGTCACGGGCACTTGCTTCATTAAAATTGACCCTCTCGTTTTCTTTTTCACGAGAAAGAGAAGGGGATGGTGCTATTTTTTAATGCGACAAGTGGCTGTGTTTGTCAAATTGGGATTCAAATCCTTTAACAATACTACAAACAGTCTGTGCCAAAACTTTCATTCACTAGCCCGAAGGGGCTAGTAAGGTCCTATGTTGTACCAGCCCGAACTCAATTTCACTAGCCCTTATAGAAGATTCTTTGTTATTAAGGTACAATTTTAACTAGCCCACAGGGCTGGTGACTTCAAATTTTTACTAGCCCGAGACTGATTTTACTAATCTTGGGCATAGGGCTAGTGGCTAAAGGCACAGACTGATACTAGCTTCTCATTTTACTGGTAGCTCCTATCGTGGTATGTAGCTATGTAGTAACGGTGGCATCACAGTAAAAAATTTAGTTGAAATGACCATGATATTACAGAACCCAGGATATCATTAGCAGATAAATCGTAAAGTCTAGAGGCCTTGCAGGACATTCGGTCAGGAAAAGCTGCCAGACCAAAAAATAAATTCACAGAACCTACAGTTTTATCACATATAGAAAATGTCAATTTTTTACCCTGACATTCGGTCATGTTGCCTGATAATTTTTACCAGACAGACTCAAGTTTTGCCCGATTTGTCCTTCGGTCAGGCAGTTTTCGATATGTCTATTAGAACCTACTATATATTGTGGTATTCATTTCAACCAACATATTAATGGTGATATCACTGTTAGGTGGATGCTTTGGCGATTTGGTAAATACATAATTTTGGTGCCAGTCTCGGTAAAGATAAATATGCAATCCTGGTTGTCATGAAAATAATTAAATTTTGATTTTCAAAGAATAAAGTTTTTGTTGCATATGCAAATGAATAACTTGATGTGACTTTTGTAGGAAATAGATACTTTGAGATTTTCAGGAAATTGCCCAACTATTTGTGGATAGTTAAGTGAGTTCCATTTGTGTTTTACTGGACTCCGAAGAGCTTCTGTCTTTTTTGAAAGGTGGTGGATTAGGCAGTAGTTAAAAGTAATAACAGTAAAGATGGCAATTGTTATTATTTTTCTGATGTTAAAAAAGCATTTGATTTCATTATTGTTCCTGAATTTGTGCTAGAATGTTACATATGCAGATTGCAATATTAAATTCCACCCAAGTTCCAAGTGAAAACAGCTATTGACCATATCCAAGTTCCTGAATTTAGAATTTTAGACTGATTCCACTATGGACAAAAACTGGTTTACCATTCCCTGTAGTGCTGAGCACTAAGGAAAGCGGAAATATTCTTATGTTAATTTCTTGAAAAATGGATTATTTCCGAGGAAATCAACATTGTCAACATATGAAGCAACAATAGGAAAATATTTTGAATCATTTCTATTCAGGAATGCCTAACAGAAATGAAATATTCCTGTCACTGACAGACAACTGGAATCATGTCTCTTAAGTAAAATAATTGATGGTTAAGACAGAAAATATTTTATATCAAATGATATCTGATATTCAATAATCAATAAAAAGTTACTAAAAGTTTAGTTCATCTATTATATTTAAATAAAACACTTGCTTTGAAGTTCTGGTGATTTTTGTTTGTTCACATCCAAGAAAGATAACTCTTACAAAGGGATAAACATACATGTGATCTCCCGACGGGAGCATGGAAATCTCCCGGATTATCAAGGGCTTATTCAACATCCTGGAATTCCAGAAATATCTCCCTGAAAATCGGCTTCCAGTCAAAATTTTAAAAAATGTGTACGAAATCGCCATTTAGGAGTATTCCCAAGTGATATTATTAGCCTATAGTCACATGACTGCTCATAATGTTTGTCACTGTAATCTAATTGTCCAATTCAAACTGACACTTTAATTACACCTGTAATGCTAATTAAAGGATTAGGTCAGTTGTAAACAAACGCCATCGGTGATTTGTTTACCTTTGTTCCCGGGCATGGTATCACTAATTACCGGTCAATCCGAGATAACCTGCTTCCCTGTATGGCAATTAACTATCAATTATTTAAAATTATTAATTCTTTGAACATTAAAATCTTTCTTTCAGCAAATTTTTCATAATTAACAGGTCAAATTTTCTTGTTGAATACATTGATTTTTTGTCTCGCCCGCGACGAAAGTCACGAAAGCGAGACATATGCGTGCAAAGTATGGCGACGGCATTAACTTTTACTAAATGCAGGATATTTTGAAAACCCTTTGATGTAGGAACATCATATTTGGTCCAGTGGTAGTACTAATCAAGTGCTACCTGACAGACATAACGTTATGTGACTTTGACCTCAATTTCACGGTCTAGTGGCCACGTTAAGTTTTTCTGCTTAAGTCCATTTCTCAATAACTAGAAGTGGTAGGTTGATAATATTTGGTATGTAGGTTGGTCTTTGGTAGTACATGTCAGTCTGGCCGATGACTTTTGTCCTTGACCTCAATTTCACGGTCTAGTGGCCACGTTAAGTTTTTCTGCTCAAGTCCATTTCTCAATAACTAGAAGTGGTAGGTTGATAATATTTGGTATGTAGATTGGTCTTGGGTAGTACATGTCAGTCCTGCACTTTACTTTTGTCCTTGACCTCAATTTCATGGTCTAGTGGCCATGTTAAGTTTTTCTGCTTAAGCCCATATCTCAATACCTAGAAGTGGTAGGTTGATAATATTTGGTATATAGGTTGGTCTTGGGTAGTACATGTCAGTCTGGCAGGTGAATTTTGTCCTTGACCTCAATTTCATGGTCTAGTGAGGATGTTCACTTTTCTGATTAGTTCACTTAGATTTCACATCAATTTAGAGGCCAGCAGGGATGGGCGAGACATCTTTAAGGGTCATCACTTGTTTTTTTACAGATCACGTTTCTTTTAAAGTTGGGTTATTTCCCCCTTAAAAAAATGTCTTTTCGTTTCCATGAATTTATTTTTTAAAATTGAACTTTTGCTGATATTTGCTTAATCAATAGAACAAAAATTTTTATTTTACTACTATTTTAGCTAAAAAAGTGTTTGTAAACAACATTTGTTTGATATTTTGCAAAATAATTTCTTTAAAATTACAAATTTGTAGAAAGTAAAACTAAGATATAGATAATTAAAATGCTGTATTGTTGAGTGATAAGTCCTCGAAGACGCACGACCACCTCCACGAGAGTACTCCGGTATGATGGTGAGGACTGGGCAACTGCAAAATGGGTCTTGGTCTCTTTGGGCCAAGACATGCAGGCTAACAGTGGCGCATATCGTAGTTAGGGCTTTGAGTTCTTCAATGTCCTTCTACACCAAAAAATATCGACCCACCAAGGCATTCGACTGAGAAGTCGCAAGACGGTCAGCGCATACCAGGGAAGATCAATGGTTCCAAAATAATATTGCAAATGGAGTGGGCATCCCTCCAGGTTTAAAATGCTGTGAGAGACCTATATAGGTATTCAAGGCGATAAACCACCATACTACTTGTTGAGTGCTTACAAAAATGTTCTCATTTGCAAGTACATGAGTGCATAATGCAGTTATAGAGATATTTTAACATCAACTTAGCAGTAAACGGAACCATTTAGCATCACTAATGGCCTAAATCTTTAATCTGGAACAATGATGTGCATTAAAAAAAAAACAAATACATAAAAATTATAAATCATAAAAGTAAAATCTTCATAGTACACATTGCCCTGCGAAACTGATACGCAAAAGTGACTACTTGTCTCAAAGTCTTAGCTTAATCCCTGGCAGTATATATATTATATGTTGAAAATATGGCAATAAAAAATATCACTGATTTCACCTGAAAAAATGGCTAATCTCCCTGAAAATCAAGGCTATCTCCTGCATTGGCTTAAGAGACTTATCACATGTATGGATAAATTAGGGAGTGCAGACCATGAACTTGGGATATAATCTATTGTGTATCTTTTTAATTATAACACTGTTTAAAAATACATGCAGCAATGCTCAGAATATAAAGTGTTATCATAAATTAATGAACTTGGGTTGATTATTTCAAATTGTAGAGCCAAAGACCAAAAAAGATGCCCCAGCTAAAGTGGCTCCAGCAACAGCAGGGAAGAGCAAAGCAAAAGAAAAGGCTTTGAAAACTAAAAGACAAGTCATTAAGGGGATTCATGAGAAAAGAAACAAAAAGATCAGGACATCTGTTCATTTTTACAGACCCAAAACTCTGTCATTACCTAGGCAACCTAAATATCCAAGGAAAAGTGTACCTAGAACAGACAGGTATGTATTTAAAATGAGGTCCAAATGTGGCCAAAAAATAAGTTTATTGCAGTTGAACTTGTTCATCTATAATTTTGTTCTATCACCTGAAAATTTTGTTTTAGCTACATTTAACGGGTTGCTTTCCTTGCTTTGACATATATATTGATATGAATCAGCTGGCCTGTCTGTCCATAAACTTTTCTCCTTCTCATTATATCTCTTTCAGTGTTCTCCCCAGGATTTTGTGATAGGGTAGGGGCTAATTTCTGAGTGACGCGACGTGTCGCGTGATAAGATACGTGTGACAAATGTGTCTGTATAACATGCCACTTGTATAGAATATGGTATGACATGTTTTTTCAAGGGCATCTTTGTAGTGACAGTCTCGAGCATAATTATTAACTCCACAGTCTTTTTGTCTCCCCCCCCCCCCAGACAAAATCAATTCTAGAACAGCCCTTATGTTATTGGAATGCAGAATTTCAACTAGATTTTCATTTATTGTACCTATGACAAATCTACAACAAACAAAGGAAACCACTTGCATTGCATGGTGCAAATGCTACAGGATATACAAATATATGTAACATATTTTAACTCAAAAGGAATCTGGAAAGATCATATAAATGACATTGATTCTAAAGCATGCACCAGAATTAATGTTCTGAGATTATTAAAATATTCTATTGATAGAAAGTCTCTTGAAAAAATATATATTGGTTTCATTAGACCCATACTAAAATACTAATATAATTTTGGATAACTGAACTAAACAGGTATCTGATTTAATTTAGTCTGTTCAATATGAAGCTGCTCGTATTATTACTGGTATGAGTCGAAGTAGCTCCAGGTCCAAACTTTATTCAGAGCTTGGTTGGGATTCTTTATATGAACGCAGGAGAAAACAGAAACTTATATATTTATATAAATCCCTGCATGGGTTTCTGCCAAATTATATATCTGACTTGGTACAGTCTTATATCAATGAAAATAATGATAACTATAGGCTTAGAAACAACAGATTTTTCAATATACCCAATGCTCATACAATAGGCTATAAAAATAGTTTTTTCCCGAATACTTTTGATGCATGGAATAAACTTGATCCTGAAATTCAAAATCTTCCCTCACTGTCTTTGTTTAAACGTGCATTAGACATGGATCTGGAGCCCCATCCAATACATTATTCTATTGGCTCTAGAACCTTGAATATTAAATATTGTCAACTCTGTAATGAAGTAAGCAATTTAAAACATCATCTATATTTATCTCATCTATCTGAAAACTCTGAGTGTGCTTGTGGTGACAGTGTAGAGGATAATGATCATTATTTCTTTGTGTGCCGACAATATGCTTGTCAACGTAATCAATTATTCCTCGACCTCAACTCTTATACTGATATTCTTGATCTTAATTTACTTCTATTTGGTTCGGTTGATCTGTCTCAGGAGAATAATTCAGAAATTACATTGGCAGTTCAAAACTTTATTCATAATACTAAGAGATTTATATAATGTTTTGCATAATGTTTATTTATACATATACATGTAACACTTTATGTGTTTTGTACTATAATATATTTGCATGTGAACTTTCTGAGATATCATTGCTACTTCTTATATTGCTTCT
Source organism: Modiolus philippinarum (assembly GCA_002080025.1). Taxonomy (NCBI): domain Eukaryota; kingdom Metazoa; phylum Mollusca; class Bivalvia; order Mytilida; family Modiolidae; genus Modiolus; species Modiolus philippinarum. The sequence goes on from MJUU01062661.1 coordinate 11,789, forward strand.
GTTGTTTTTGACAGCACAAATATTCAATTTAACAGTAATATTATGAATAACTTTAGATATAATAAAGTTTTAAATGTTACAATTTGTAAATGTCATTTCTTTAGGCATTATAAGCTGTCAACAGGGATCACCCTGGGTTTTGATGATGATGGGCCAAAGGCCCCTTATCATCAAAAGTTATGGGCCATTAGTCTGGGGTATGGGGTCGCCAAGGCCAACATTGCTGTCCAGGGGCAAGCTTCAAACAGAAAATGATTTTTAGCAATTTTAGCTCCCTGGGAACAATTTAAGAGTAGGTAAGATGCACAAGTCGCATTGTGTTGTTAAACTATTTGTCCAGAATAAAACTTTCAATCTTATCCCTTCTGTTTGTTGCTTCTCTGTCTTTGTATGCAGCATACTAGGATAATGACTGAGATCCCAAACTGACTATGCAAAAATTTTGTTTAAATGGACATACAAATTACTTCTACCTATTTTGAACATAATACACAATGATTGTTATAACCTTGCAGTTTTCTGGTTCAACTCAATCTGTGTTTTAATACATTTTCAAAAATGAATACAGAAGCAACATTCCACAAATCATAAGACAATACAAGGATCACACGTAAAAAAGAAAACAAAAACACCACAAAAAATAAAGCACCAACAGTGGGAACCCCTCCAAGCATGGGTATCATGACGTGGTCTAGAAGGATAACGTAAGATCTGCTTCACGAACATGACGAAACATGGTCGTAGATCAACCCAAGGAGTCAGAAATTTTATCAAATTTTATTGGAAATATCCTGTGGGTCAACCAGGAATAAGTTTGAGCCCAACGTGACTGAAACCTCGACTGGGACGTGTTTATTGTTTCCCTCGTGTATCTTTTATTCATGATCAACACCGCTTGCCTCGGGTCGTAGTCTTTATTCCTTTTCTCGAAAAAGGACAAAGTTCTCTGGTTTGATTCCAGCACCGGCATAGTTTTGTGACCTTCGATGTCTATCGTTTCATTCGAGTCATGAAAACGAAAAACCCCGAGAAAACTATGACTGGTTTACTTTCAAAGATTAACATTTTGGGGACCAGTCAAACAAAATAATGCATTCTGATCCCGGTAACCGGCGCACAAAATGTGACTACAATGGGCCATGCGTGATATTAATGCGCCCAACAGACGCAAACAACACTTTTTAATGGGCCATTTCATATTTTAACGCGATTAGGCACAATGGCGCGGCCCAAAGTGATCCCTGGTCAATAGAAAAAAATTAAAGTTTATTTGAATTATTCCAAAATAGAATAATTTATACATATGCATGGATGGACATGTAAACATGCAATGTGTCAAAAATATATTTTGTTTTCATTTATATCTAAAATTAATGAATAATATTTATTAGTGATATTTCTATTCAGGACCATAAGTAATTAATCAGTCTTTTCTACAAAATTTTCAGATTTTAGTTAGATTTACAATATAAAGATTTGTTATTATGAATAATTTTGTGCTGTTGCAGTATTATATGGTTTGTACATGCATGTAAATATTTTATACTTATTACTCTTCATCTTGTTATTAGGAGAAGATTTATATAGGCATTGCCTGTATTCCTATTGATTTTGATATCAATAAAATATTTGAAATTGAAAAAAATGTAACATATCCACAAAATGCCCCCTTCCCCCTTTTTCTTGTGCAATCAAAAACCAGTTGCTCCTACATTCTATGCTCAAGAAAGGTAATCTGCAACGTCTCTGTGGCTAAGACCAAATAGGAAAAGCTTTTCAGTCGATTTAACTCTCAAAATATTGAGTTTATTCAAGTTTTATTTCGTTTTATACCAAAAATTTAAGATCTCTGATTTTGTAGCTGGATGAAAAAATCTCACAAGTGTTCATTAATCTTAAAGAGTGAGATGAAAAAGTAGACATCACAACACGAATATTTCATTACCACGTGAAACGTCTAGACAGTGAATTTAAGATTCATTTTCACTTTGTGTGCCCTGGAAGTCGCCATATTGTTTACAAACTTCAGTCACGTGACATTAATAAATGCACAAGTTTTATGCCAGATCGACTATAAACACTTTTTTAGCTTGACAGTAATTAAAATTAAAATAAAAATGTCACAATAGCAGAAACATTATGCTTTTGCTGTTTCTTTATTTCTTATGCAACATGTTACCTGAACAAAATAATGTGGTTTCACGTGAAAAAACTGATACCGGATGTGAAAAATATCAACCTGAAACAAAGCGTTGGGGTGAAAATTATAGGGTAGGGGTACTGAGGAAAGCGTCGGGGTAAAGAATATAGCGTAGGGGTACCCTGACGCTAAAAGGGCCTGGGGAGAACACTGTCTCTATGTATGGTTTATTGGATGTAAATAAAACCATGAAATAAGTACGAATAGAGCTGGGTACCAAGAAAATTCAATACTGTGGTAAAGCACAGTATGTTAATATGCACTGCAGTGTACCAAAGATTATTCTTTTGGATCTTCTTCAAAACAACCCACTGAGTATTTCCATCAGTTGGCCGTCCTATTCTAAAAAAGACTTCATCAGTCAAGAAGCTAAAATATATTTGTTCTTATATATGCATAGTCTGTTTTGCCTCAATGAGGTGGCTTATTGGAGTACCCTCGGTGTCTGCGTCTGCATTTAGGTATAACTCTTGGTAACCATGAAGGGTAGGGTCATCAATCAACTTTGCATTCAGATCAGGGTACGATTTAAATGCTCTCCTGCGGCAAGTAAAATCTGTGCAGGGCAAATTAAATTTGATACTGACTTGTTCGCTTGTCAAGTTGAAATATTTTTTCCTCACCTCTGAATGTGGAAGGGCAAGCTGATTTTAGGTAGGGCAAGTAATATTTATTAGTGACTTGTCCGATGGGCAAGTTTACAATTTATTTCTAAATCGACCCCTGCAGATGCATCTTGGGCTATCTCACAGCCTCCTAGAAAATTAGGTCTCTTTGACCTGCATTTTCTGCTTGATTGGCATTCATCTAATTTTAGGTCTGAGTTGATATCTCAGTAACTGTACATGGTAGGATGCATCTTAACTGGTAGGTGAGCATCCAGGCAAAATTAGGTCACTTTGACCTATATGTTCTGCATGATTGACTTACATTCAAGTTTACATCCGAGTTCAAATCTTAAGTAACTGTAAATGGTAGGATCATCTAACCTTGCATGTGCATGCATCATTGGCAGAAGTTCAGGATCCAGGCAGAATTAGGTCACTTTGACGTATATTTTCCACACGATCGACTAACATTCAAGTTTACATCAGAGTTCAGATCTCAGTTACTGTACATGGTAGAATCATTTAACCTTGCATGTGCATGCATCTTTGATGGTAGGTCAGCATCCATGCAGAATTAGGTCAGTTTGACCTTTATTTTCTTCATTATTGACTTACATTCAAGTTTTCAGATTTGGTAACTGTACATGGTAGGATCATCCAACTTTGCATGTTCATGCAACTTTCCCCCATATTCAGAGATATTTATGTCGGACATTCTAATTGAAAGACTTAAAATTTGTCAGTCCAATTAACTGTTTATCAGCACATGGTAGGATATGTTGAACTCTTTATTAGCTTTAAACAAAAAAGAGTAACAGTAGTACTTTAAGGCAAAGTTCTTTAGATACATGTAGTGTATAGATTAACTTTTTAAGGGGTAGTATAATACGGGACTTTCGAGATAGGGTAATTCAGGGTGGAAAGGATCTCCTCAGATACCATTGAATGGGATAACTGGATTCCTGACCTGTTATATAAAATAAATATATATACCACCTAAAAAAAAGCTATTTATGAAATTGAAGTGTATTTATAATTTGTCCTACATGACAAATTGACAATTATTGAACTAAATTTTTATTGACGAAAAACAATTTACCTGAAGCGCTACAGTTAGGTTAAATATAAATCACGCTTAGCTCAACAGTTTTAATTAATAAGTGATTCCGTCTCAAGGTATTGATGTATTGATTTTTTTCGTATAATGCACAAAAATGTTTCCTGAAGTGAACATGACTCAAAAGTCCCATATTGAAGTAAATTATTTTATTGTTTTACAGATTAGACAAATACAGAATTGTAAAGTTCCCACTCACCACTGAATCTGCCATGAAGAAAATTGAAGATAACAACACTTTAGTATTTATTGTTGACAAGAGGGCCAACAAACCACAAATTAAATTGGCTGTTAAAAAGTTATATGACATTGATGTTGCTAAAGTCAACACTCTAATCAGGTAAACATTAAAATGTTAAGATGACAAGGTAAACAGTGTCTTATTGCCATCATGCATCTGATAGCATGTATCAACTTTTGAGATTTCTACAAAGACACTACCTACAAGCATTTCTAGTTTGACCAAATGTTAACAGTGCATGTTGAATTCAGTTAGCTTTCTTTGAAGCAGTTTCAAAGGAAGTTGAGATCATGCAGAATTTCAAAAATTTTTCGAAAGGTTAACTAGAATTATGGCATCTTGGCTATTTATAGTAAAATCAAGAAAATTAACAATGATGATTAATGGGTAAAACTTCTTTGCTTAATGTGATTGCAAGTAAATCATAAAATAAGTAGAACTTATGCACTTAAAAAGCAAGCAGAATTTTGCACCAATTTACAGTCATTGATACCTACCTGAATAAAATATTTTTCAAACACCACAAATTATTTAACTCTTCCAACAACTGGTTTGACTAGAAAGTATAGAATTATTATACCCTGCAAATGCAGTTTTATGGTATTTATGTAGGAATCGCCAGACAGCTTGTCGGTGCATTTCCTCCAAAAAAAAATTTAATGAAATATTACACAGTTGAAGTATACCACCTGAAGATGTGCATGAAGTAATAAGGTTGGTGCTCAAAATTTGAAAGGGAGATAATGTTTTGTGGAAAAGGGGGGGGGGGTCATCAGGTATTGTGTCCACACTTGTACTGTGTCCTCACCTGTATTGTGCCACACACACTTACATTTGCACTTACCATATTGATTCAGGTTCAATGAGTGGGCCATATAACTGGCTGACATTCGGCAACAGTTCTTAGTTGCGTTATCTACCGTAAACAAGTGTCATTACTACAGAGGAATTTTTTGCTAGGCAGGAATCCTGTACAAAAGATTTTTATCCCTTTTATCTTCATGATTTTCGGGATTTTCCCCCTTTCGGTTAGTTTTATTGTCCTTCTGCAAAATGAAAATGGGAAGTATCAAAATTGCAGTTATAATTGAGTTGGCTAAAGTTGTGAAAATGATGTTACAAGATTATGAAAATGTGCCTAAAAATGAAATAAAATTATATTCTGAACCACAAATGCAGATCTGTCCACTGTAAGAAACAGGGTGACATGAAACTCCTCTTATTTACTTTATTCATTAGGCAGAATAAAAAAAAATCTTCACTTAATTACTTCAGTTCCAAACTAAAGATAAGAGATAACATTAAATAAAATACCAAATCAACAGCTTACATGGTAATGAATACTGGGTAAAAACATTTTATTGAAGTCTTTGGTATTTGAAAACTTTACATGTATGTACAGAAGAAATATTTTGTCTTCCTTTCAGACCTGATGGGGAAAAGAAGGCCTATGTCAGATTAGCCCCAGATTATGATGCCCTAGATGTTGCAAATAAGGTAAGATGATAAAAAAGTTAATCTGTATTGAGTTGTGACAGTTCAAGTAGGCAAAGGAGCTAAGAATTAGATCGAAGCATAGTATTTTCATCGCTGATACATTGGAATAGTCAAAAGTGCAGAGCAGTGATAGTAGAAATTGGTATAAAATAGACAAAATAAGAAAATTTGTGTAGCTGTTGTGCATGGAGAACACCAAAATAAAATCATGAAACAATCTGAAACAAAATGAAATGAAGATTCCAAAATTTTGAGGTTGACCTCTTTTACAATTGTGGAAAGAAAATGGGTACATAACTTTGGACCAAGACATATGTCAAACCTGTAATACAAAAATTTGTTGCCAGGAAGAAATAGAAAATTGAGTAAAATTCTTTCCGATAAAATTTACCATAATGAACCTATTTATACTTCTCATGTATTATATTATTACTAATTTTGTTAAGAAAATGTATGATTTTTTTTCCCTGTATTTTGAATTAATTATGATTTTTCTTATTTTTCAGATTGGTATCATCTAAAAAGGACATTTTAATTCTGTGGACTGCAATAAAAAAAAGGAAAAAAAACATATTTGTTATTTTACAATATTCTATATATTGTTTCTTTTGGTTAAATTCATACCAAGTTTGTTACAGAGACCAGAATTTATCCTGTACTTATAATAATTTGAACAGACAAAGATGAAGTCGGCTTCAAATTCAATATGTTTTGAAGTTTACACTAATAACACATCTAGATGATTAGAAACTGTTCAAAACATCATTTTTCAAAAGTCATATGTAGTAAATTACATTAGACAAGCTCCTTATTCTATGAATGAAAGACCAATCATTCCAAAATTAGAGGTATGTCTGAACTAAGGGTACACATTTAGTATAATCTCTCACTGTACCAGGAGGTTTGAACCTTTGCATGGAATGTCTTTATTCAATGAACCCTGTTCACTACCTTGTGAACAAGATGGGAGCAGTGAGAAACTACAGCTAATCCCCTTGCCTGTAGCAATAATTAAATATCCAAATTCAGTTAAAATTTCAAAATATTCTCAAAAGCAGCATCACTCTCTAAGACGCATCAACTGACCAAAGACCAAAGATGATTGATGTATCACATGTATCACATGTAGTTTCTCAGATATGAACCTTAACACAGACTTTAACCTGAGTCATTGAAGTGTAAAATGTAGGTCAGAGTGACCCAATTATCATCTGAAGCAGCATCACTCTCCAAGATGCATCCACTGACCAAGCTGATTGATGTGCTACATGTACTTTTTCAGATATGAACCTTAACACAGACTTTAACCTGAGTCGTTGAAGCATAAAATGTAGGTCAGAGTGACCCAGTTATCATCTGAAACAGCATCACTCTCCAAGACCCGTCCACTGACCAAAGATGATTGATGTGCCACATGTAGTTTCTCAGATATGAACCTTAACACAAACTTTAACCTGAGTCATTGAAGCGTAAATTGTAGGTCAGAGTGACCCAATTATCATCTGAAGCAGCATCACTCTCCAAGACGCATTTACTGACCATAGATGATTGATGTGCCACATGTAGATTCTCAGATATGAACCTAAACACAAACTTTAACCTGAGTCATTGAAGGGTAAAATGTAGGTCAGAGTGACCAAATTATCATCTGAAGCAGCATCAGTCTCCAAGACACATCCACTGACCAAAGATGATTGATGTGCCACATGTAGTTTCTCAGATATGAACCTTAATGCAAACTTCAACCTGAGGTGGGACGAACGGGCCAGATGCTATATCCCCTCCCCAACTCCGTTGGGCGAGGGGATAATAATTTTTTATGCCCCCAGATGGATGATCAGGGAGGGGGAGGGGGCATATATTTTTTGTCCTGTCTGTCTCTCTGTGTGTCTGTCCTTTGCTATAACTTTTGAACAAGATAAAATGGGCAGTTCAATACCCTATCCAAGATGCCCCTAGCAGAAAACATTGTTTACACTTGGCCTTGTAGAAAATACACCAAAGTACTGGTCCAGTTATAACCATACTTGGTCAGAATGGTCCTTAGAAGATCCCCTTCTAACAAGGTGTCTGTCAGGTAAACACCATGTCCAAGATGTCTGCTTCTTTAGAACATATTTAACATTGGACCCTATGGAAACGATTTAAGTTTATGAAACCAAAAAATTGATCACAATAGTCCGTTGGTGCCTTGGTGGTTCCCACCAAAAATTGTGTCTGGCAGGTTTGCACCTATCTAAGATGGCAATCAGTGGGGAACATAGTTTAACATTGGATCCTATGGGAAATGCCATTCAGATATCTGTCTATCTATGGTCCAGGTGAGCAATACAGGCCCTTGAGAGCCGCTTGTTAAGTTCTCTGTATTGGTACATTTCTTATGAACTACAAATTGAATGGGAGGTCATTGATATTTGGTTGGAAAGTTCATGCTTGTTTGCCATACATCATTGACCTTTCCAGTTGAATGAAGGATGTAATCATGGTAGCATGCATGACAGTTTGATAAGAGATATTATTAGTCTGTTAATTTATCTTGCGGAGTATGTGTTACTTTGTTTTCATGGTTTTTACTTGGTTGATAGGTTTATTTTCAAGAATTGATGAATGGGAAAGTATGGATATTGACCCTGTTACATATTGACCACTGCTAAGAAAGTTGTAAGAAAGCCTTTATAGATTGAAATGACATCTTTATGTAAAATAAATTGTGAGGCTTCCATGGAGGACTTGTGTCGCCTGCACCGCTGTTTACAGAAACGTAAACTTAATACAGGAAGCAAATATCTGACAGACCTTAATATGGAACAAATAAAGGTATATGGAGTAAATGTACATGGGACAAAATCCTATAAATACATGGTAAGATTAAGCAAATGGAACAACATTTTCATTGTTGTTCTTCATCTTGAAGTGGCCATTAGGCCTTAAAAAAGAGCAAGCACTCCTACCTCAATAGGCTCATAGTAAGTTCAAGACTGTCCCTAGCCTTGGTTTGAGGGGAATTCATTTGCTAAATGTTAAACAATGCTACATCAGTAATAAAGTCGCATTTTAAATTTCAAATGGCTGTAATTTGTAGTTGCTGGGAAATGTATTACCAAAATTTCCATCATTGACGGTATTTGTTAAAAATATTCCAAATCGGTAAACAGGAAGAAGATGTATGACAAACCTGAAATCGCAATATGGAACCCCATGCTTAAGTTACAAACAAAATTTCAGGTGGCAGCTGGCTGTGATATGTAGTTACTGAGAAGTGTTACGAAAATTTTCCCCATTGACCGTATTTGTTGAAAATATTCAAAGT
>MJUU01062662.1:0-13271 GCA_002080025.1 Modiolus philippinarum
CACTTATGGTTGGACTAATTAACAGCATGCCCACTACTTATTGCAGTTGGAGTTACATGCACCCTTTGAATTTTAATTTGGGGGTACAGAGTGGTTTTTTAGGGTACATATGAATACAAGTATCTTTACTTTGCTATTTATAAGGGCTTCACAAGGAACCAATCAAGTTTCATGATATATGATGACTATTCAATTTTCCTTTCACTTTTGATATGAAAAATACATTTTGCCCTGAAAACCAAAATAATATTCAACGATATTTTTTTTTTTTTTTTCAAATTTACATGCATGCACGTTTTGATTTGTGAAATTTTACGTGCCTGTTTTTAAATGTACATGAATAATGTACTGCAGTACGTGAATAGACATGCTGATTTTATAGGGTCTGTAAGTCTCGTCATGTGACACGGAGATTTCATGATAAAACTGAAATTTGAAAACGTTTCCCGCCAAAACATGACGTTTTTAGATTATGACGTTTAATTTTCTGTTTGTTACGTCATATATTGTCGTGGAAAATCCAACTTCCGGGAACAAAAATTGTACCTGGAAGTTTCAAAATTGAACGAGACTTACAGACCTTATATTCTCTTCAAACTTTAAATATGGAGTAATGCTTGCATACCCATCCATTGCATTTGGCAGAGATCTTATTCTTCAAAAAATCTTTTATCATTATGTTTCTAAGTTATAATAATCCAAAATCCTATTTCGTTTGTTGATAGCTGAAGGATTGCATTTGGCAAAGATCTTATTCTTCCAAAAATCTTTTATCATTATGAAAAAGAAAGGAAATGGGGTAAATGTCAAGGAGACAACATCCCATATCCAGGTTAAAACCAAAAACAAAACATCTAGGGGTCACCATATGGTCTTCAACACAGTGAGGAAGCTCACACCATATAGTAAGCCCTAAATGGCCCTGAAAAGGTAAAAAAGTGAATAAATCAATGGAAACAAACCACATCCAATAACCCAAATATCAAGAAACTGAAATTTTATAAGAAGACAAAGACAAGCCAATGACCAACATTATGTTTTTAAGTTAAAACAATCCAATATTCTTTTTTGCTTAGTCATAATTTAAATCGGATAACTAAAGGATTGCATTTGGCAAAGATCTTACTCTTCACAAAATCATTTATCGTTATGATTTTTTTACTCTGTGCATTTTTGTGTTTTTTACATAATTCCTCATGATCCTCAAAATAAGTTGTCAAATCTGATATCCTATCAACTGATGGTGCAGATATGTTTAAATATTGCAGGAATTGTACAGTTTTATCAATTATCCATCTTAAAATGATCCAAGTGTCGAAATGAACATGCAAGAAAGATGTCGAAAATCATTTACCATATCTATAAGATAAGATGGTGTAATAATTTGATTAGAAGGTATTCTGCATGTTATAATCAATATTAGGCAAAACACAAGTGTATTCGTACAACAGAATTTGACTAGAGCTGTTGCCAAACTGAAGCCAGAGCTGACAAGGCATATGAATAGACAGAATGGATGTACGGACAGATGGACGGACAGAGTCAGATGAATGGACACTGGGTGATTCCTATATACCCAACAGACTTGCTGAGGGTATAAAAATATTACTTTTCTATCACAAAAGGCTGTACTGTATAACAACTAAATATATGCCTTTAAAGAGGTCAAGTAGAAGACAACATAGCCTCTCCTCCCAAACACTCTCATACACAAGAATAGATTACTGTGTCTGAGACACTTCTGATAATTCCCCTGAGGAATTTAATGGATGAATTCTGAACAGACATAAAATGCAAAACAAATGTCCAATCCCCAGAGCAAAAGAACTACAAGGAAATAAGCTGAAATGAAAGATGCACTGGAATTAAAAAGCTGATGAAAATGAATTCCACTTTAATTACGGATGCAATAAATGTAACATCTAAGAACTCAGCTTACATATTGTTATTGACCAGAAAATATCCCCATCTCTGATTGAGTATTACATGTTTTTTACAGAGTGGACTTAAGTTGTGCCACAGTGTTTTACCAGCAGAATAGGCTCCTTGAGCTTAAACCAGCATATTTGTGGCAAGCACCCCTTGACCCATCTTTCAAAACTATGTTTTGGCTATTTCTCTCCCTTTCAAGATTGCGGTCATGGAGTTAGTAGTCTACCTGTATTGGGTTTTATCTTTTGTCTTAATTTATTAGTCTACCTGTACTGGGTCTTATTTTTTGTCTTATTTGTGTTTTTCCTGTGTAGTTCTCTGGCAGATTGTAGCATGTAATTTGTAGTTCTCAGCCATTGTAGGTTTTTTTTTATTTCATTGTACTGGTATTTTTACACATGGAATTATAGATGGCCCAGTTTTTTTCTCCTATAGAATGACAAAATTAGAGCATTATATTTTGTGTTCTGCTTTTGTCCCCCAAATCCCTAAAGCATTTGTTCAAACTTCTTTTTTCTGTAGCAATCCCAATTATGGTTAGAAATAAAATAAAGACATATAACAGCAGACTTTCCTACCCCTCTTGGTCAAAAATAGTAAGTTACTTCATCAAAAATCGTAATCTAAGATGAAAAATAGTAAGGCACTTTTTAATGCAAAAAATGTGTTTCAACACAGAAACTACACTCTTCAGTGAAAGGTACATTATGTAGTTACACAATACTCCCGCCAATAATTCTTTTTTCCTCATATGGAAACCTAGAATTCTTGTCTTGAAGATCATTTTTACATTCTTTTTATTACCGGCAATGCCAATTTGAACAATAGTTTACGGAATCTCAATGAAATGATGGACCAGAACTGAAAATTTTCTGGAAATACTGCAAATTGATAAAATCGTAAGGAAATTGTACACCATCGTAAGGGCGTAAGATGACCTTGAAAAAAGTAAGCCTTATGCCAAAATTGTAAGGGTAGGCAAGTCTGTAACAGTCATGCCTGTACAATACTGAATTTTCTCTAGTTCATTGTTTGCCACCAAAAAAGTTCTTTTACTACACAAAAACAAAACAAACAAAAAAAAACACATTCAAATAAAGTAAGGACTCGTTCATCAAGTAAGTTGGAACTATTTAATTAACTATTTTGTAGTGCTCCACATTTTTTGTCAAATAAAAATCTTGTAAATAGTCATCATATGGAGAATGTTATGGTACACTTCAGGTCAGTTAAGTTATTCCATAGGTCAGGAATCCAGTTTTCAGGCCCACTCCTTCATTTCTGCCTTCAACTTCAGATGTGTTCCTATTCTAGAAAGTCCCATATTATTGCAAAAGATGGCTTCTCTTTGCAAATGAACATTGTTCACGCTACAATCATGACAAAAAGACCATCCTAATAACTAATATACAAAAGTACAAATCTATTGTTACATGGACAAAACACAAATTCATGCTATTTACTCTCCATTTAAAAATAGTTTCAAATGTGATACAATTTAATTAAACAATTCTATGTTGTCAAAAGCATTCAATGAAAGCGTTTTAATTTAAGGGAATATTTCGCGGACAACAAAGGCTATTTATTACACTCCTGAGTGAAATACAAGGATATGTATTGTAATTTGAACAATTACAAAATTTTCATATTATTTATTCATTAACAAAGTTATGTGCTTGAATTTATTATAGCAGAATAGATTTATTAAGTGGTTTTTACAAGTTCTTATTGAAATGTGCAAAGTGCAATATGCAAATCAAATGGAATTTTCTTGTAAAATCGTGGGAAAGGTCTGTCTATTTTGGTATTTGACAGAGAGAAACTGATTTGTGTGATGGCGGCATCTATCAACAGGATAGAATACTTTGTATTTAAAATTAAAAAAAATTTATAAAAAAAAGTATGAAAATTATGTTTGAATTTGTTGAAAAATGCATTGAATTTGAAAAATATCCATATTCATACATTTCAATACTGAAAGGAGATTAATTTTCATACCATCAAAGAATACACACTTTCTACAGTCTATCAGTGCTCAATGTGGTCAAAGCTTCTAACAAGGGAAAGATAACTCATGTCAGCTTTATTTTTTAGTTATTAAAATCTTCAGTGTAATTTATAAATCACTTTAAAGAACATGTTTTTCTATTTATTAATGTGTCATTACAGAAAAGACGGAGCCATTTAGCTAAACAATATGATAAAATTATCATCAAAATTAAGTTTCAAGGATATCAAAATCCAAATGAACAGAAAAAGAAGGCCCATTATACACTAGGTACTGTTATGTTCAAATACAAATCAGGATGATACAAGCACAAGCACAACCCAGTGGATAATGGTTAAACCAATTCGTGGGTACCCAGAACCTCCCTCATCTCTAATATCTTATAGTGACAGGTGTATTTCATGTATATGCAAAAATGTGCTGCCTTCCCAGTCATTTACCGGTATTAAAAACAATCTGATCAAGGTATCTGAAGACCAGAATTGATCATGCCACCATTTTAATTGTTAAGGATATTAACTACCATTTCTGTATTTTTTTGTAAATTGATAGAAGTAATATCAATCTTTTTCAGACTTAATTCACCAAAATGTAAAGACAACTTCAAAACCTATACACCCAGTAAAACAGTATCTTCTGATCATGAGTCCAACATTGCTTTATGTTACTTATATCACCCCTTGTTAAAAAACAAAACGGAATTCTCTATGTCACCACGTGATACTGTTTTCATTACCGTGTCGATATATCATAATTATTTATCTCACTTATAAACAGATTCTGTCGACTTCATTGTTAGTTTCCATTTTTCACAGCAAGGTATGATAGATGACAATACCGTCACACTGTCCATTCCACGACAAACTCTATTATATCAAAGCGGAACCAATCATGTGTAATTATCGACAAATTGGTAGAAATGTTATTTATAGAATTGACAAACTTAATTAAGTAGGGTCGATAATTGATACAGACGAAATTAACAAACCGGATTTGTGGGGAATGAAATCAACGTGATACAAGATAACTTTGTTGATGTGTAAAGTAAGGCATGCGTCTATGTTTGTGTGTTAAATAATGGATACTGGTCATCATGAAATGTTCAATGAATTACATTGTATCACAATGCTGAAGGTAACTTGCTTCCATTAAATTTTGACAAAGATGGTGCGCATGGAAAACTGATGTCAAATACTTGTAATTCAGTCATCTGTCAAAAATGCCTCATGAATTTTGGCTAGCTTAATTAAGTTTTCAAATATTTGCCAAAAAATTACCAAGACGTCATCCATTAAATTCAGCGACTATTTTGCAGACCCGACAAAAACAATGCGTAAATGGCCAACCAGAAGCCAAATACAACTTTTATATAAGAATTTTAACGGACAATTCCAGATTGTCAAAAGCGGAAATCTGTTAAATAAAGGGAGATAATTTAAAAAGCATTTGAACATGGAGAGTTAGATATGGTCTGTCCTCTTCATGCGAATCATCAAGTTTTTTTTTGTAATGTGTCATCACACTGGGGCGACCAATGGGGCGACCAATCAGATTCTATTTTTTTTTATTTAGCCTATTCTTGGGAGATTTATCCATATTTCAATTTTCATATTTTTTTATATCATTAACCAACTAGAAAGCTTGGTTTCTGCCTTCCCACCAGAAATATTTGCTTACAAACATACAAAGGTATTATTTTCATTTACTTTTTATACTTTTCTTGATATAATTGTTGAAAAAATATACACCCTACCAACAGAACAGATGCTGATTTCACGGGTAAGGGCAAATACCACATCCCCCCTTTTTACACCTGGAAAAAATATCAATCTTTAAAGTGGAACCATGATATTTCTACAAAAAAAACAGATCCTAGATCTGCAGCTGCAAAAAATATTCTGAACATATAAAACATGAGTTGACATGTTTTGGGGGGGCAAATAGAATACTTTTCAAGAAATGGTGCCTTACAATTTCTACAGCTAATATTATGTTCACTGTCTAATTAGAAACTTACATTACAACTTACAAAAAATCCACTACATCTCTTTCATCAGCTGATGAAATAAATCTCTCCAAGACTCATGCTTATATAATTGAACAAGGTATAATTAACAAACATTCACTTTAGTGCTAGATCACCTTAACTAATCCATACCATATTTTAATACTGATCCACAGAGTAATCATTAACAATAACATAAACTCTCCTCCTAATCTCATTAATAATTCTTTATTTATGAAGGACTGTTGCTTGTTTTTCTAATTGCTTAATTTGTCTATTGGGCATAATGCAAACAATATACAAACAGTAAAATTTGTTGAGACAGCTCAAGACGTTAATTGACCTAAGTAAGTCAAGAAAAGCCAAAATTCTATAGAAAACATTAGTGGCTTCTCGTAATCCAAGGCTTGGTTAAATGTTCTATGACGATGTTGTTTTAAGAAATAAAAGACTTAGAATTAATACTTTTGACTTCAAAAAGATTTAAATTGTCAGGAAAAGGAGTTACTGTAATGTAAACATATAATCATATCATTTCTGACCTTATTTTATTTAGAAAGTATTCTATATATAAGTCAGAGAACTCAGATATATTCAAATTCTGTGTAAATTAAATTTATAAAAAGACATTGAACTTTAAAAAGATTTAAATTGTAGAGGAGTTTAATGAGTACTTGATATAAACAAATTTAGCCAATATAATTTCCAGACTTGGCCGAAAAAGTGGAAATAGGCTTTAGCAGAAGTAAATTGGAAGATATAACCTGAATCAAAAAGAGTTGAATTTAGAGGGTATAAATCAATGCATATTCCAAAAGCAATATGTACAGCAATATCATACACATATCTTTGACTGTTATTGGCTGATAATAAGAGAATATTTCAATTCTGTAAATTTATACTTCTGGTGAACAAACAATTTGTTCAAATTCTTAAAAACATCCTTACCTGTTTCCATGAAATGTCGTCTAAAAGTCTTATGAATTGACAACTCTTAATTCCAGGCATGCAACATTTCCATTTTAACTTGATCAACTTTTGCTTAAATATCAAACGCTAATTAAATACACAATTCCTTGCATACAAAGTAGCCATAATTAACGCAGATGCATAAAATATGAATACAAAACTCTTTTCAGCTGCTAATGGACCCGAATGTGATGGCTTTTTCAAAAATCACTTTGTTAATCATCAATTATCAACATATTGTTATTTAAACGTCCATTTCCTTTGAAAAACAATCGGTAATAAATACCAATTACGAAATATAACATTACATTTTAAATTAGTTGCAATGTGAATACGATTACGGAACTTTAAAATAAAGCTTGATATTTTATACTGCTAACAACAATAAAACGTATCTGTATGATCGATGTTCACAGCTCGGCCGTCTCGTTATATAATCAAAGTTGTTTATATCATTAATTTTTTATTCATATTTGTGTAGTAATACAACAATTTGATATATATTGATAACCAGGTACTAAAAGGTCAAAGTAGGTAACATCTTGTAATGGCATAAAATTCCAATCAAATTATATGATGCATTCAAAGATAAAGAAAAGTTGTAATTCACAATTTAAACTGCATAAAATTACCAGTATACACATTGATTGTGTTCTGTTAAATTATGTTTACTGAAATTTTAACTTTTATTAAAATCTGAACAGACACTGACAAGATTGAATTGTGTCTTCAATGTTCAAGATGGTTTTTGTTTGAGTCCGTGTCTTTACATTTTATATTTTTATAACTTCCATGGTCATGGCAATGTAGAAGCGACAACAGAAACTAGTACATGTTGTAGGAATGTGGATTTTCTCCATCTCTAATACACTTAGCCAGGTTTGAATGACATTAGAGCTTTGTCAATGAAGGGAAGTGAGAAATCTAGTTTTACTCAAACTGAACTTCATTATTATACAAGACATATTTTTATCAGCGACAATCCCAGTTATAGGACAAATGGCGAGTCAATATTGAAAACATTATGATCCCAAAAAATGCACATACGTAACAATTTTGTTTTCCTCCTGTTATATATGGTTATTTGTCTCTCTTTTCAACACATTATAATGAAACAGTTTTGTATAGAATTACAAGTCTATGAGAATAGAAATGGGAAACGAAATCCATTAAAATACAATAATATCACTAATATGAGACATTCAATACCTATTTTCATTAATGCGTCTCTGCAGGAATTTTTGATTAATCTAAACCAATATGTACAAGCAAGGGACACAAAAATCACTTCATTTGTATATGATAATACTTTGATCTTGGAGAAGAAAAACTGACAAAGACATTGTGATATTATAACTTACAACCAAGAAGTCATATTTCTATCTATTTTTACAGAAATGTACATTCCATCACATGGTGTCAATGATCAAGGGTAACCAAATTAAGAATCTAACACCAGGGTAGATGCGAGACAGGAGAATCTCAGACATCCCAGGGTAAGATTTCCAGTCTCTGATGAAGCTTGCTGAGTCTGAGATAATTGAAATCTTACCCGAGGGTGGCCGAGATTCTCTTGTATCACACTTCCATTGGTTTTTGATTTTACTTCTCACTGTATTCACCCTAAAATATATCAAAATCCACACAAAATATTTTAAAAGATGATTTTCTTTTATAGTTTCCTGTAGAATTTTACTTTAAATGATATAACAATTTTATAATATGAAGATTAAATACACTAATATGATCACTAATGAGGACAGATGTACACTACATAGCCTTAAATTGCAAAAAGCAATATTTGCCAGTAAACTGCACATGATTTTTTTGTCTTACACTAGTGTAAGACAAGGAAATCTCACACCGCTAAAAATAGGAACTGCTGTGTCTCAAAAGTGAGAAATCCATTGCAGGTAGATCTACACAAATTACACTGCATATTCAGTTGCATGAATCTGATACAAAATTGACTTGATTGTCGAAAATATCTACCAAGGCAGATATATACTAGGTAGATTGAGCCTTATAAATTTCATGTTTTAAGATATTTTTTAGTCAGTGAGTTTAAGAAAAAGATTCCAAAAATAAAATTAAAGTGATATGTCCCTGATTATCTCCCTTGCTGCCCATTTTATAATTGATTTTGTTTGTTGTTTTCTCCTTATTTGTTTCTGTATCATAAGTAATTTCAAAAAGCTTCATTCTTTTCAGAGGATTTTTTTTGGCTGCGCCTGTGTTTTACTAGGCTCACTAATTTAGATGGCTATCAAGCTATTTAGAATTTGCCGTTTCAAAAACTGAGGAATTATGGGTACTGTGATTGTATTTCAAATTTTGGTGTACGAACAATCAATTTTCAACCAATGATGTTATGTTATTTACGTTCAAAATATTTTGGTGTACGCTCTACCCACAATAGTTTAGTTTCTGATACGGCGAATTAGCTTGTAAGCATATGGTACTGCCATGAAAAATGTGACAGATAGCGGCTGTAGGTAGTTCTATTAAAAGTGTATCAAATGACAACACAGAAAACAGAAAATATTTCCCTGCATTCTCAAGACAAATATTCTGAATCATTCTACTGACCAGCTGAAATATTTTGCAGAAGATCTGGAGTAATATTACTTCAGCCCTTCCCCTGGAATCTCATTACAACGTTGATATTGGAGGTAGCTAGGGCCAATTTCAATACAACTTTAATGTGGGAGGTACGGTCAATTTCAACACAAATTTGATAATGGAGGTTTCAACACAAAGGACAAGGTGCGATAAGGGGTTGATTTGGCCCAAGATTCCAGTGAATTTCTAAGTTGCACCTCAAGATTTTATTTCATGTTCGTTTCAAAGCTTAGATCCCATTAACACAAAAGTTAGAACCAATGACATCACAATAGGTACAGTTCTGACGTCATGAAAAGGCTACTTTTGAGAATTTCATAGAAATATACCAAATTTGGCATATTTTCGTACAGTTTTCCTGACCCGATATATCGAGCACATTCAAAAACCAATTAGATAATTTAGCGACTTATTGGTAGAAATGAATTGAACCTCTCATATAAATACTTTTCTGGTTCTTGCATGTGCTCTATATTTCCTATACAGAATAAGTAGTCAAAATTGGTAAAATTTGCCTTTTTTCGACAAAATCTTCATTTGTCCCTTCTTCTACGCTCAAAAACTCAGTAATCATACATCAATTTTTGATAACTGCTACTGTTTACTGAAAAGCAATACCAACAGAATATTTCAATGGGAAAATTCTGTGAATTCAACCAGATTTATTTTTCAAGCCAAATAAGGCTCTTATCCCCCTACTCCTTTGATATGGGAGGTAGGGCCAATTTCAACACAGATTTGATATGGGAGATAGGGCCAATTTCAACACAACTTTGATATGGGAGGTAGGGTCAATTTCCGCAAAACTTTGATATGGGAGGTAGGGTCAATTATTATGTATCTTGCAACATTAATTACTTCTTCCATTACAAAATTAGATCAATCTTTTTAGCTTTAATCACATGTAAAGCATCGGTTAAAGCCATTAGTTCAGTCACTGATGTAAATTTACATGTAGAATATGAGAGAATAAATAAATGTTGTTTGTGATTATAAGGGGATCATTACCTGTATAGCTCTCATTATATATCATATCTTTGTTGGTTTTACAGAGATTTCAGGGTGCAGACATATTAAAATTCCATACAAGAAGCGCTCAATTCTAATGATATGGCTGTATGTTTTAGACTTGTATAGCAAAGAAATAAGCATTGACAGTTCCAAAGGAAGGTTGGGTTGGGTAACCCTTTTTCTGGAATTTTTTAAAATTTAATTCAGAATATGGAAAAACTTAACAAAAATTGCAAAAAAAATAAGCAGGAACCCTTACATCCATAGGTGTATACCATACCGGTTTGATCGGAATTCAGCGCTAAATGTGGAACAACACTTCATCCATGTCTTTTTTTACTCCGTCGATGTGGGATTGTCAACAAATATAAATCATAAATTATGGTGGATTTCCCGAATGATTAACATATTTTATTTGCAATTCTTCAATGAACATACCAATATTCCTCTAGTAACTCCTTCTAAACTCCTGTCTTTTGTCTTCTCGTCAAGCAATCAAGCTTCTATAGAATTCTATTGTATACCAATTTGTACTGCCTGAAGGGGTTTACCTTGATACTCCAGTGATGACAAATTGGTATACAATAGAATTCTATAGAATCTTGATTGCTTGACAAGAAGACAAAAGACAGGAGTTTAGAAGGAGTTTTATAGGTGTTACTAGAGGAATATTGGTGTGTTCATTGAAGAATTGCAAACAAAATATGTTAATCACCCGGGAAATCCGCCATTCTTACAACTGCTGTCACCTGTTGTTCTACAAAATGTATATTACGAGAAAAAATGGTTGTTGTTGCTGTACAAGATTTCTGATGAAATAACAGAAATACTTCCATGGAAACTTTATGGAACTATGGCACATATCTGCAACAGATTCCCGACTTGCAGATGGATAACTGTCCTTCAGTTGGAATATTGAGTTACAGTACAGATGTCGACCATACGTAGTTAGGCAACATATGAACAGACTCAAATGTTGTTGTTTTTTTCTTGTAAATACAAAATAATGGAATACCCCAGAGAAAATCGACTCATGATCCCACCTTATCACGGCGTGATCACACACTGATCACACCTGTGAGGCTGGGATTAGCTGTGATTTTGAATCACACCTGGGATTAAATTTTATTGTTAGGTGGGATTTGGCGAGATATATGCTTGATTTCTACAAATAGGTGGGATATAGGTGTGATCTTTGAAAATAGGATGGGATAAGGTGTGATCTTTACAAATAAGGTGGGATAAGGTTTGATCCTCACATATAAGTTGGATAAAGTGTAAGCATGACCTACATGTATGAAGTTTTTGGATTTTTTAAAATCTTCATTAGGAAAAGTCAACTTCATTCAATACTGAGCGAAATTAACAACTGGAAATTTCTTCAGACAGCGAGTGGAAAATCATTGTGTTAAACATTCTTGCAAATGATTTGCCAAAGAAAATATACTACAAAATATCTTTGTTGTCATTCATCAACCCTCCCCTTTTGACATTATTTTTGGGGGAACCCAAGAATAATGTTTCGTATGATCGGCGATTTGTTTTTCATCTTTTGATGATTACTAACAACAGACAGCTATTTGAAGATATTTAAATAAATTTCTAAGGAGAATGGAAAGATCGACGAGAGTGAATATCGCAACGTACAGCTTTTCAACAACTACGTACGACTACGAGATAATTTGTTTGTTTTGAAAAAGAAAAGCACATTTGGTAGATTAAAAGATATAACAGAACGTAAATACGTATGTGCAGAATATTTTTTAGTGTAAACAATTCTTTTACCGATGCCCAAGTCGTAATCAGTAAAACACGTGCTTATTCTCTTCGAATATTACAAATGTAATTATCTTCCTTGTTTTTAAGTAACATGTGTTTATATCACGTGGTTTTATGTCTGATAAACCGAAAGTGCGATAAGTTGGTAATTCTGATTGGTCAGTCACACTGCGGAAGCTGTAATGTATCCAATCAGCGTGAATATTTCTCAGCATTATTTGGCGGAAAATTAAAGATGCTAGATCATCGAAAATTGTTGTCAAGATTTTTTTTCAGCACACAATACGATCTGTCTAACAGAATTTACTTTAAAAGACAAATAATGATCTTTACGGTACTGAATACTGTAATGTAGGTAAGCAATGCATCGCTAAATCGCCGACCGAAATAAATATTTTCAAATGTTCCGTCAGGCCTCAAATTCAATCCCATTAATTTTATCATCCCTAGTCCTAAAGATCATCGGTGACAATTTTGTACATGTATGTTGTTTGGAAATGTTCTCAAACGAAATTATTAAATCTGTATCACACGTATCAAACTAGAGACATGACTGGGAAATATTGTACACTGTTGAAATTTTCAAATTTAAGGAACAACTATTCATATTTACTATTAGAACGTGCCATCACTTAAATGGTAAACAATGGAATTCTGGACAAAGAAAAGTTGTAACTTTATTTGTAACCTACAGCCTAGTGCCAAAAGTGAGGCAACTTTTCAAAATTCCCTGTGCCATTTCATGTAAAAACGGTCCCCCTTTAAAAAATTCTGCAGAACTCATTTCTTATCCGATTTCCATGAAATTTTCACTGTTAAATATCATTTTATATACATTTTATTCCAATAATTTTGAAATATGTAACTTCCATATTATGACAATTCAAACACAAATCAAAAATTTACTATATATATCCTTTGTAAATTGTGACGTCAGAAATTTCC